>CM035428.1:99049879-99277379 GCA_020310875.1 Ceratopteris richardii | reverse complement strand
GATCCTCAATTTGTATCCAAGCTACTGCAGGCTTTTTCCATGCATTGGCATATGACCTAAGCTTTTCCAACCCACATGCATCCTCCCATCTATAATGCCCAGCATAAGTATCTGACATCAGTGTGAAAACTGCTGAGTTTTCTGGATCAATGCGCAGAATCTCTTCCACACATTTTCTGCCCAGTTCAGCATCACCATATCTTTTACATGCAGTGAGTAGTGACATCCACCCCATTACATCTGGAAAGCTTGGCATAATATCAAAAAGCCCTCTGGCCTCATTCAGTCGCCCTGTCCGTCCAAGGAGGTCAATCAAGCAATTGAAGTGCTCAATCCTGGGCACTAATGAATAATCCTTCATTGCATTGAAAAACCAGTAGCCTTCATCTACATCACCTGCATGACAACAGCTTGTGAGGATGACAGTAAATGCTGCAATGTCTGGATTCACACCATGCTCTACCATTTCATAAAAACAATCCCTCGCTAGTTTGCACTCTCCTCCCTGAGCATATCCTGCTATTAATGCGGCCCAGGCACCAGGCTCAGACTGTGCAGTAGCCAAAACTAATTTTCGGGCCTCTTGAAGGCTTCCACACCTAGCAAACATGGAAACAAGTGAAATTTTCACAGCTATATCAGATTCAAACGAGCCCTCAACTATTTGATTGTACATTATCCTTCCTTCTCGTAGAGCTCCTATGTTGTTACAAGCTTTCAATATGCAAAGAAATGTAACTCTATCTGGCTTGATGTCTGACTTGTACATTTTATTAAACAGGTCAAGGGCAGAAGAAATGAGCCCATATTCAATGTATCCCCCAAGAAGTGAGTTCCATGACACTACATCACAATCCCTTGATGTTTCAAACGCCCTTTTGGCTTCTTTTAGACTACCACAGCTGAGGTACATATCAATAATGCTGTTGATGATAACCACATCTGGTTTGAAAAGATCGATAACGATGTGTGCATGGACTGACCTGCCTCTAATTAAATCTCTGATTCCTCCACATGCTTTCAAAGCACATGAAAACATAGTCTCACTGGGCTTGATTCCTTGATACTGTATTTTCTGAAAGAATTTGATGGCCAATTCGTTCTCCTCATGCTTGATATACCCAGCAATCATTGCATCACAAGCTGACTGGTTAAACCCACGAATATTCCCATAAACTTTGCGTGCCTCTGCTAGACTGCCAAAGCTCGAGTACATACTGACAAGACTTTGGCTAACTGTTTCACTTGATTCCATAGAGTCTGCTAGAATGCAATGATGTAGGAGTCTGCCTTTATCTGAGTCTCTTAAGTGACTGCAAGCTATCAAAACAGATGAATAGATAACTTGATTAGGATTTAGACCCCTAGTCTGCATTTCTACAAACAAATGGAGTGCTGAAGAAGGGTGGCCCTGTTGAATATAGCCTCCAATGATGGCCCCATATGACCGTTCATTCTGAACAGGAACCATACAAAGGACTTTATTTGCTGCAGTGAATTCACCACATTTGGCATACATGTCAATCAGAGCATTGTTTGTGATTGGATCAGAAGCCAGTCCATGCTGCACGATCTGGCTATGCACTAGTTTGCCTTTCCATAGAGCTCTTATGGATCCACATGCCTTCAATAAACAAGAAAATATAGGTGGAGTAGGCCAGACGCCTTCATTTTCCATATCTTTAAAAAGATCAAGGGCAACAGAGTTTCGCCCATGCTGGACATAGCCTGACATTAGTGCGCCCCATGAGAACACATTTTTGTATGGTAAATCCCTAAAAAGTCTGTATGCATCATCCAAGTCCCCACACTTTGCATACATGTCTATAAGTGAACTGCCACATGTTTCATCAATGATCATGCTACTCATTATGATGTGCTTATGAATCAGCCGACCATGCCACGTATCATCCTGAGCACCACAAGCTCTGACAGCGAGCATGAATGAAATCTTATTAGGGGATAAACTTGCATCTGTCTGCATATTTCTGAAACATTCAAGAGCAAGAACATTTGACTCGTGCTCAATGCAAGCTGACATGAAGGCATTCCAAGACACCACATCACGATACGGGAAGGTATTAAAAGATCTGCTTGCCTCTTCAAAGCTTCCACACCTTGCATACATGTCAACAATGGATGTCCCCACAACTGCATTTGCATCGTTGCCGCTTCGGACTGCATGATCATGTAATATTCTACCTTCTTTCAAAGCACCCTTCTTCACACAGTCCTTCAATGCAGCAGATAGTGCAAATCCGCTGACAGGTTGAGCAACTTCCAGCATCTCTAGTCAGGATGTTTGACGCATACCATGAGACTGCACAAAAGAAAGAAAAAAGAGAAAAAACAATTAGCAAATTGGCACCATCGGGCATGCAAGCCTATCGTAGATGGAACAGAAAAATAAATTCCAGACTACATTGCCAATTTTATGACAAAGGTTTGACGGGTACCCAGAATGCGCACTGGTCATGAAGATTATTCCCTCACACCCTCATGTGATGACAGTGATCCTTGTTGCAAATCATAATATGGTGCTCGTGCAACAGCAGTACGAGGGAATGAAACCCTTGAGAGCGTAATTATTTGCGAAGACAGAAGGCTTTTCACCAATACAAATCAAAGGTCTTTAATTTTATTTGATGAATCGTCGTTTCGAGTGGCTCCATATCAAATCTTATCTGACAATTGTGGTTCATGTTCACGATCTCTAAGTGATCTCCAAGAAACCATTGAAGTTTGGGAATGATGTATTTTTTAAAGATCGTCTATGAGCTGTACCTGATATGGCATTCGTCGACAAAATAGGTTTGCCACAAAAGCGAGTCCTGTTGATTTTTGGGTCCTCTCGTCTCCAGGCAGTTTGTATACGCTTGCATTGTGATACAGGGAGATGCCACGGAGACTGGATCACATAGCACTTTTTTACATGATTCATACACGAAGTTCGTGTGTGTGTGTGTGTGTGTGTGTGTGTGTGTGTGTGTGTGTGTGTTGGGCTCTTGGTGAACATACACAACATGTATAGTTTGTAGATATCAGGTATATATGTTCATTTGGTTTGATCACGATGCTTTCGATGGTTTGCATTGAGCTTTATAGATGTATAAGAGATTCATGGTGAGGTTAATCTAGTTGTAGGCACTTAGTTTTTAAGGTCTCTTTGATTATGCAAGTGTAAGACACACTCAACTTCAGTATAGGAGATGTATGTTAGATAGATGTTTGATAGGCTAGTTTACATGTTGATTTATGTGGCCTATTGATTACTCTAAGCACATATTCAATGTATTTTATGGATATATTGACTTTTGGATATGATCACTATACGGTTTTCATTGATGATTATATGTTCCAAATAAATAAAAGCTTTCTCAAAATTTCTCCAAACTTCAAAACCTGGCCATAAATTGGTTAACCCTTTCGCTTTCATGACTCTTGATCGACACTCTTTGTGAGTTGCAATCAAAGAATTATTAATCTCTTGACTAGTATCCTTTGACTTACTTCTTCGTTTTATTATGGAAAATGTACCAATTTTTTTTATTATTATTGTAACACTCATCCATACCTCAATGGCCGCTCTATTTGATCATATACAGATTGTATTCTTGAGACTTCTCATATTTCTAACAGTTCTAGTGGATCAAGGAGTACATAAAGTTAAAAGAAAAACTATAGTATGAAATTTGGAGCTTGATTAGATGGATATGATGAACATAAACTTTCCCCTTGCAAACAATGTATATCTCATAGTCTTGAGATGTGAGACTTGTAAACAAGAATGTTGCAAATCATGCAACACTAACAAGAATTATATTACTCCCAAAAGATTCTATGTGATGAGGAAGATCTATGATATTTTCATGAAGGACATCGATATAGTTGAAACTAATCTTAAAAAGTTTGATGCCTTGTCTTGCAATTATAAGCGCACAAATGAATATATGCATGATGTATGTATATATGCATGTATGTATTTATGCATGTATGTATGTATATATGTATGTATGATGTATGTATGTATGTATGTATGTATATATGTATGTATGTATGTATGTATGTATGTATGTATGTATGTATGTATGTATGTATGCATGCATGTATGCATGTATGTATGTATGCATGCATGCATGCATGTATGTATGTATGCATGCATGTATGTATGCATGCATGTATGCATATATGTATGCATGTATTCATGCATGCATGTAGGTATGTATGTATGTATGTATGTATGTATGTATGTACATACGTACGTACGTACGTATGTACATATGTATGTGTGTGTGTATGCATGTATGTACGTACATTTGTATTTACTTATGTGTCTATATATGTATGCATGCTTAGTTAAAAGGTTGTAAATATCAAATGACTATGATTATAAGTTAAAAGGTTATTATCTTATGCATGCTTAGTGATTGAAATTTGAAATGCATAAAGTACTTTCAAGTTGTCTTTCAATCTCTCTCTCTCTCATACCAGTTATCACTCACACCATTAGTTTGTGAATGTCCTTTAGACTATGATTATAAGTTAAAAGTTTATTATCTTATGCATGCATAGTAATTGAAATGCATAAAGTATTCATAAGTTATATTTCAATCTTTCTCTCTATCTCTTATTAGTTTGTGAATGTTTAAAAGAATATAAGTATGACTACATCTTTCTCTCCATATGCACATTAATAAAATGACGGTACATCTTTTCATACTAAATTTTTGCACGTTTTTGCCATAGGGACGAATGGAATCGTATGATACTTTTGTAGATGGTGACTATGAATCATTATCTCAAGATGTGCAATTATCAACATAGTTTTCATTTTTAAACATGATGACTAAAGGATGCATTGGTGAAAATCCATCCATAGACACCCAATCTCCTCATGTTGATCATGTTTTTACAATGAATGATGATAGAAGAGGGGAAAAGAGAATTGGAGGAGTAATGTGGGATTATTCTCATACATTTACTTTAATTAAATGTTTTGCAGATGTATATGTCCGCATTAAGCGTGGAAATCTTTGCTTAACAAATTGGGAGCAAGTAGTCGATTCTTTGAACAAGGAGTGTGGAGTGACTTTTAGTTGTGATCAAGTTCGTAATAGAATTGACACACTTAAAAAGTAGCATAAAAAAGAATCAACAAAACAAAACTCTACAGAAAATACTCCTTCAACATGGAAATTTTTTTATGCATGTGAATCTCTTTGGGGTGCATCTCCTGAATGCATCAGAATTTCTAGTGCATTTGATAGTGATGGTCGTCAAAGCTCAAGGGAATGCAGTTGACGAAGATACTCCTATAGAGATTGATGATACAGTTTGAGAGCAAGCTTCTCAAAGTGAGAAAGATGTTTTACATGACATACAAATCGAGGCTATAGTAGGAAAAAAAATAAAGCAAAATAAGAAGTCAAAGAGTATTGTGGATGGCATGTCAAAAATGTGTGAAGTGATGAAGGAGATAGAATCATCAAGGCGGGAATTTGAAGAAGCAACATTCCAAAAGAAAATGGAGGACAAGGAGCGACATAGGGTTTGGGAGGAGAAAATCATTCTGCAACAGGAAGTAGAAAAAACAAAGAGAACAAAGATACAAGGAAAAGTTTATCTTGAGTTATTAAAGTTCATGAATAATCATGACAACTAGTCATGCTTTTATTTACGTACTTTCATTGGCATTTTCATCTATGTAAAGGTTTGGTTTATTTATGTCGTAGAGAAGAACTTGATGTAGTCTATTGTGTCTTTGTATTTGAAATATTGAATGGTCTTTTTTAATATTGAATCGTGCTTCTATATTTGAATGTTTTAAACATGTTATATTTACGTGAATGATGACAAAAGCTTATTATGATATCCTTTTTGTTTATAGGATGGAAACATTCGAGTGGATATCGTTTTTATCTTTATTTCTTACGAATATGGATTATATATGCGAAGATGAAGATCATACAAGACGAAATGATGATGAACCACCCAACGAGAATGCGAGTATCTAATTCTCATGGTAGATCTTATTGGATGTGGATTTGTGAATGCTTTTGTGCACTTTTGGAACTTGGTGCAACCAAGTTTTCACCAAGAGAATGGTGTGTTGATATATTTAGGAAGTGATGTGTGTGAACACTCTAGGACTGCCGAGGCACTTTTTCCCTCTTTAAGAGGGTCCCCCCCCTCCCGGATTGTATATACGCCTATTGCCCTAACGGGCTACTGATCTTTATACATTCTAGTGGTAATACATTCAGCATTGTGTGTTGTGATCCAAGCTTCTTCTTCTTCCTTGTGTTGTTCGAGTGCTTCCGCAGACGGCTAACTCCAACAATTGGTATCAGAGAAGGTCGCCGCTTCATCTAGAGCATTGTCTACACCTCTTCGATTGCAATCTCAGAATCGCACAAAATTTGGTAAGCATACTCAAGGTGTTTCAGAGATCGTTTCCATCTTCGAACGCACTATCGCAGTGCTTGTGCAGGCTATTTCGTCTTTTTGTGCCAAAGGTATTTACCAATTTTGGTTCGCCAATATAAGAGTCTCGAAGTCTGCTACAGGTTTAGCCGAATTCGTATGGTAGTTCTGATCAACTTTTTGAGATAGAGTCAATTTTCTACATCAAGTTATTTTAGTCATCGGCCATGGCTGAAAGCAATGATGTATTCCGTATATTGGCTGTTGAGGATAAGTTGGATGGTAACAACCATCCATTATAGGCTTATATGATGTTCATGTATTGGTCACAAAAGGACTATGGAATATTGTGCAGGGTATGGAAAGAAGTCCTGTTACATCTGCGAATACAGGTATTGCAAATACAGGTGCTTGAGCTGATGGAGATAGTGTCGAAGATGATGATATTCTACAGATTCCTACTCGTGTTGTTTTTCTGTTGCGCCTACTACGGAGCAAATTCGTTGGGATGGAAGAGATGCTCGAGCACATGCATTAATAGCTTTATCTGTCAAATATACCATTATTCCTCATATTCGCTCTTGCAGAACAGCTAAGGATGCTTGGGATACACTTACCATATTGTATCAGGCTAGGAATGAGGCTCGTATTGCTTACCTCCGAAAACAATTGGAGAGTGAGCACATGAATGAAGGAGATTCTATGGACAGTTTTTTCACAAAGATCAAGAATTTGAAAGTACAGTTGATTTTCTGCTGATAAAGTTATACCAGATAGCTCACTTGTGCAGACTGTTATGAATGGTCTTCCTAACTCAGAGGTTCTCAGCTAGGTAGATCCGCTTGGCATATGTATGCAGGAGAATACTGCAGACCTTTTTACGAAGGCTCTGCCTAGGGAGAAGTTTGAAGCTTTCCACAAAGTTTTGGGCTTACTTCCTTTTGTGGATTGATTCCACATAGCTTGGCACTTCCGTATACATGAGTGCAAGCTCCTTATTCACCGCATCACTCCCAGGGGGGATTTGTTGATATATTTAGGTAGTGATGTGTGTGAACACTCTAGAACCACCGGGGCACTTTTTTCCCTCTTTAGGAGGTTTTTTTCCCCGACTTGTACATACGCCTATTATCCTAACAGGCTACTGATCTTTATACATTCTAGTGGTAATACATTCAGCATTGTGTATTGTGCTCCAAGCTTCTTCTTCTTCTTTGTGTTGTTCGCGTGCTTCCGTAGACATCTAACTCCAACATGGTGGATATTTCCAAAACAAAGAGTATTTTGGAACTCTATTCATAATACCATTTGATCAAACTCTGGCTTAGAATGTCAATATAAGTTCATGTCTACCTATCACATCATATGAATCATTTCATGTCTTGTTAGGCTTAGTGTCTCTATTCTTATCTATATCAAACTCATCCATTTATGTAAGAGATTCTATTATACCTGAATTGGGCTTATCATGTGTATTATGAAGACTAGCACAAGGTCATAACACGCGCAATGTCTGAGCTTTTTGGAATAGGTGACTCCACAATTAGAAAGTATGCAATCATAATTTGTAAGATTCTAAGTAGTAAAGATATGTATGATCATTATGGGATCGATGTTCTTAAAGATGAACATTTATGAACCATTATGAAGGACTTTAGGTCTTTGACACAAATTCCTCAAATAGCAGGTGTCATTGATGGTACACATATACGCTTGTATAGGAAGCCAAACCATGACTTATATCCCATACAATACATATCTAGACATGTTTTTCCCAGTGTCCTACTTCAAGGCATTCTGGACTCAAGGAAGATTTTTTGGAGTATTGTATGTAGAGGTCAAGGTGGAATGCATGATTCCACACATTTCAAAGAGTCTTCTTTGTATCAACAATTAAAACAAGGATTGGTTCTTAACTCACCAACATTGGAAGTTCAAGGTGAGACAATAGGACCTTTTCTCTTAGGTAACTCAGCTTATAAGGCAAGAAGTTTCTTAGTGAAACGATTCCATAGTTGAGTAGGTGAGCACATGAGAGAAAAAAGAGCATTTGATAAGCAATTATCAAAGGGTAGAGTTAAAATTAAAAATGTTGGGATCTTAAAAAAACCGACGTAGGATTCTACAAAATATCAATGTAGATCTACCTATGGTCCCCTTGATAATTAGTGCTTGTTATTTAATTCATAATTTTTTTCAATTACAAGACGAGAGTGAACCTAATGACCAAGAAGATCCACATCCAAATGATAATGAAGGGGTTGAATTAAGAGGTTCCAACTACTCAGAATGAGATCTAGCATGTAGAGTAAGGATAAAATTATTTAAACAATTCTCAATTAAGCAAGCTGCAATTGAAAATTGACATGCGCAAAGTTTATGGAATGCTTTTAAAGGTAACGTATACACAACATGTTTTTTCATAATCCTTCTATGGAATGCTTGTCAAATGCTCTCTTTTCTCTCAGGTGCTCACCTACTCAACTATGGAATGTTTTGCTAAGAAACTTCTTGCCTTATCAGCTGAGTCACCTAAGAGAAAAGGTCGTATTGTCTCACCTTGAACTTCCAATGTTGGTAAGTTAAGAACCAATCCTTATTTTAATTTTTGATACAAAGAAGACTCTTTGAAATGTGTGGAATCACGCATTCCAGCTGGACCTCTACATACAATGCTCCAAAAAAGCTTCCTAGAGTCCATAATGCCTTGAAGTAGAACACTAGGAAAACCATGTCTACATATGTATTGTGTGGGATATAAGTCATGGTTTGGCTTCCTATAAAAGCATATATGTGTACCATCAATGGCACCTACTATTTGAGGAATTTGTGTCAAAGACCTAAAGTCATCCATAATGATTTGTAAACGTTCATCTTTAGGAACATTGATCCCATAAACGATCATACATATCTTTATAACTTAGAATCTTACAAATTATATTTTATACTTTCTAATTGTGGAGTCACCTATTCCAAAAAGGTTAGACATTGTGCATGTGTTATGACCTTTTGGTAGTCTCCATAATACACATGCTAAAGCCAATTCAGGTGTGATAGGATCTCTTACATAAATAGATGGATAAGAATAGAGACACTAAGCCTAACAAGACATGAAATGATTCGCATGACATGTGATAGGCAAACATGATTTTATGTTGGCATTCTAAGCGAGAGTTTGACCAAATGGTATTATGAATAGAATTCCAAAACACTCTTTGTTTTGGAAATATCCACCATTCTCTTGGTGAAAACTTGATTGCAACAGGTTTCAAAAGTGCACAAAAGCATGCACAAATCCACATCCAATAAGATCTAACGTGAGAATTATATGCTCGCATTCTCTTGTTGGGTGGTTTGTCATCATTTCGTCTTGTATGCTCTTCATCTTTGCATATATCATCCATATTCATAAGAAATAAAGATAAAAATGATATCAACTCTAATGTTTCCATCCTAAAAAAGAGATATCTTATTAAGCTTTTGTTACCATTCATTTTAACTTATTATCATTCACATAAATATAACATATTTAAAACATTCAAAAATAGAAGCATCATTCAATATCAAAAAAAAAATCCATTCAATATTCCAAATAATAAGATATAATACACTACATCAAGTTCTTCTCTATGACATAAACAAACCAAATCCTTACATATATGAAAATGCCCATGAAACTACATAAATAAAAGCATGACTAGTTTTCACGATTATTCAAAAACTTTAATAGCTCAAGATAAACTTTTCCTTGTATCTCTGCTCTCTTTGTTGCTTCTGTTTCCCATTGCATAATGATTTTCTCCTCCCGAACCCTCTGTCACTCTTTGTCTTCCATTTGCTTATGGAACATTGCTTATTCGAATTCCCACCTTGATGATTCTATCTCCTTCATGACTTCACACATTTTTTATATGCCGTCCACAATACTCTTTGACTACTTATTTTGCTTTATTTTTTTCCCTACTACACCCTCGATTTGTATGTCATCTAAAACATCTTTCGCACTTTGAAAAGCTTGCTCTTTAACTATATCATCAATCTCCATATGAGTATCTTCATCACTTGCATTGCCTTGAGAGCTTTGACGCCTATCACTATCAAATGCACCAAAAATTATGATGCATTTAGGAGGTGAACCCTAAAGAGATTCACATGCATCGAAAAATTTCCACATTGAAGGAGTACTTCCTGTAGAGTTTTGTTTTGTTGACTCTTTTTTATGCTTCTTTTTTAGTGTGTCAATTCTATTACAAACTTGATCACAACTAAAAGACACTCCACACTACTTGTTCAAAGAATTAACTACTTGCTTCCAATCTTTTAAGCGAAGATTTCCACGGTTAATGCGGACATATGCATCTTCAAAGCATTTAATTAAAGTAAATGTATGCGAATCATCTCGTATTACTCCTCTACTTCTCTGTGCCCCTCTTCTATCATCATTCATTGTAGGAATATGATCAACATGAGGGGTTTGGGTGTCTACAGATGGATTTTCACCAATGCATCCTTCAGTCATCATATTTAAGAATGAAAACTATGTTGATGATTGTAGATCTTGGGATAACGATTCATAGTCATCATCTACAAAAGTATTACACGATGCCATTCGTCCTTATGGCAAAAACATGCAAAAATTTAGTATGACAAAGATGTGTCATCATTTTATTAATGTGCATATGGAGATAAGATGTAGTCATACGTATATTCATTTAAACATTCACAAACTAACAAGAGAGAGAGAGATTGAAATACAACTTATGACTACTTTCTGCATTTCAATTACTAAGCATGCATAAGATAATAAACTTTTAACTTATAATCATAGTCATTTGACATTCACAAACTAATGGTGTGAGAAACAACTCGTATCAGAGAGAGAGAGAGAGAGATTGAAAGATAACTTATAAGTACTTTATGCATTTCAATAACTAAGCATACATAAGATAATAGCCTTTTAACTTATAATCATAGTCATTTGACATTTACAAACTCTTAACTTATAATCATAGACAAATACAAATTTTAAAAACATGAATACATGCATACATATATACACACATAAGTAAATACAAATGTACATACATACGTACATGCGTACATGCATATATACATACATACATACATATATACATACATCATACATACATACATACATACATATAACATACATACATATATACATTCATGCATAAATATATACATAAATAAATGCATATATACATGCATACATAAGCATGCATAAATACATACATGCATACTTATATATAAATATATGCATTTCAACTATTACACATACATACATATAAACATATATGCATTTCATCTATTATACATACCCACATAAGCATGCACAAATACATACATGCATACATATATATATGCATTTCAACTATTACACATACATAAATTTTAACATATATGCATTTCAACTATTACACATACATACATTAGCATGCACAAATACATACATACACACATAGATATATACACATATTCATTTCAACTATTACACATGCAAAAATACATACATATATACACACATATATACATACATACATGCATGCATACATACATACATATATGCATACATACATCCATACATACAAACACACATACACACGCATACATACATACACACATAGATATATACACATATGCATTCCAACTATTGCGCATGCACAAATATATACATGCATGCATGCATGCATACATACATACATACATACATACATACATACATAATACATGCATGCATACATACATATAAGCATACACACACACATACATATAAGCATATATACATACATATATATACATATATGCATACATATGTACATACATACATACATACATTACATGCATACATACATACATGTGTACATATATGCATTTCAACTATTACACATACATACATAACATGCACAAATACATACATGCACACATACATATATACATATGCATTTCAACTATTACACATGCACAAATACATACATGCATACAAACATATATACATATATGCATTTCAAATACATAAAAACATACATACATACATACATACATACATACATACATAAACACATACAACATAAACACATAAATAAATACAAACGACATACATACATAAACACGTACACAAATACATACAAACAACACACACATATACATGCACACACACATAAATATATGTGTGTGTATAAGCACATACATAAATTAATACAAACAAAGAATATGCATGCATACATACACATGCACACACATACATATAAACATGCATACTTATATACTTAGATGCACACATATACAAAGATATAAATATAAATTCATGGGATGTTTTTGCACCTTTTGAATAATATTAACCCTTGCATTTCAAACAAAAATGAATTTAAATGTTAAAAATAAATAGAATACATGAAAAATAATGAGAATAAATGTTACCTTGAATTTCAAAATGCTTTTAAATGCACTAGAAAATGGCCTGGAAAAAGAAACAATGTAAAATAAAAACAAGTCATATGATAGCATAAATAAGTGAATAATAGAAATTAAAGTAAGAGTACTTACCAAAGGCTTCTTAGAGATTATGGTACTTGTTGATAAAATAAAACAAAAGAGTAAGAAAAAAAATGTGCATGCTTAGTTTGCAAAATAAAAAAGAAGACTTGCATATAAGACTTATGAAGGAGGTACTCTAATGTGCATGGAATGAAAGATAAAGAGAGGGTATTGTATTGCAAAATAAGAGAAAGAGGGTACTGCATTGCAAAAAAAAAAAGAGAGGCTACTCTATTGCAAATATGCAAGATAATTGCAAGTACAGAGAGGCTACCTGCAGAGAGAGTACGTATGCTGTATGTTGAAAACTTGAAGAATTTGCAATGAAACGAAGGAAACGTAAAAAAAAATGCCCCTCATTTATAAGCAAAATGTTCTTTGATGTGATCGTTTTCCTTTTTTCTTCAGAAAAAGTTAAAAAAAAAAATTGCAGAACTCACTTCAGGTGACCCAAGCAGACTGATGCTAACGGGCACCAGTCCGTTGAGATTTCGAACCTCAGGTCACCCAAAAAGTGGGATTTTTTCCCGAGATTTGGCGGATGGGGCTCATGTGGGAGGGCTATCAGTTCAGGTCACTCAGAGACTTACCCTACATATCATACCTCCATAGCTACAAGCTAGCATTAAAGTACATTACCTGCCGAACTTCGGATGACCTTATCGCCATGTGCCACTCGTATCTGAGACAATATTGATGCCGCTTGAGTAGGGCGTTTTTTAGGTTGCGTGCTGCAGAGTAACAGCACAAAGAATTTCTACTACTCTGCTGAAGGAAATCTTCAGTTGATTTCTCTCTGGCTGTTTGGTCCGAGGTGAAGGAGGTGTAGCTTGCGCAAGCAGTGGTGGAATCATGAAAGCTTTCTGCAGAGGGGAGATGTTGAGATGTTGCTCCTTGGCAACAATAGACTATCCGCTTTGCGTACCCAAATGCTTTAGCTCATGAACGAGGCCCTACTCATGTATTGGCTGCTAGTTTTGCGAGTCGAGTTGGAGAAGAAGTTCACTTGCAAGGGCTTCTACAGATTCCAAGGTGGCATGCACGCTGCCATGGCCTGTCGTATCGCCGTTGATACTCATGCAGACATGCTCTGGATGGAGTGTGCACGGCCACACTATGACTGGGCATGTGACTTTGCGATGGGCATGAAGAGTGTCTACCCTGACATCCTCCTCGCGCACAATCTCTACCCCTCGTTCAATTGGGACACAGCTAATATGACCAAAGCTCTCATGCAGACCTTCATCTCTGATTTAGCGTACCTTGGATGCGTCTAGCAGTTTATCACTCTCGAGGGTTTTCATGCAAACTCCTTCATCACATACACATTCGCCAAAGATTTTGTGGAGCGTGGAATGCTGGCTTACATCTACATAACAGATTGCAGTGGCGATGGTGATGGCTTCTCCAGAACAGTTTGCGACCTTGATCAAATGCTTAGGCACGCAAGAGAAATGTCAGATTCAGAAGGGGTGCCTACTGCGGAGGAGTCATGCCATCAAAGAAATTACCACCCAGATGGAGGTGGCGAAGCTCGGGCAGGGAGCTTATCTGCAGGCAACAGGTCTGGTGAAGTTGTTGTCGTACACGTCTAGAGGACTTCTTTGCTCGTCAGCTGCCGCTAACCCCGATCGGTGTGTAGAGATAGCTCAAATCATTTTATGAGGCGTAGCTAAACTTTTTAGTATAAGCTGAGTGCTACTATCAAGTTGCATACGTACTACACTCAACGATGGGATACAACAGATCAAATATTCTAGTGAGAAATGGATTTGCCATAATATGGATTGTGTCCAAGACCGCATAGTTTAGTGGTACATGCTTTGAATCTTTGGGAGGAAGTTCCGAGATCAAATCTTGTTCGGACATATCCATGAGTTCTCCAAAATGGGTGTCCATGAGTTCTCTAAGATGAGTGCCTTTACCTTGCGAGGTCTAATGTGTGTGTCTTTTCAATTCATTTTACTCTCAAAAAAAAAGGGACTGTGAACCTATACAAAAAATCTTGGAACCCACACCTTCAAAGGAACAACCTTCTCAAGTATATGTCTGGTCTATGACACAACATGTCTGCATGGTGCAGATGCCTCTATGGGTTTGTTCCTATGCATCCTTTGTTTCTATGCCGCCTCCAGCTCTGATGCAAAGGGCACTAAGTGCCACACCTACTTTTGTAACTCCAAGGAATATAAGAAGAGTTCATTGTGTATGTGGTTGTGTGTGCTTTGGGAGTTTATTATAAGCCACCAAAGGGGTGTCTCTCAGTGCATATTGTGCTATTCTAAGCTCCTAAGGGTGTCAACGTGTCCAAAGGACTACTCTAAGCCCCCACACTCCAACCCATCTTTTGATACCTATTCCTATTTTGCAAGTATGGTGATCCATTTTTTAAAGTTCTATTTGCTTCAATCGTCATTATGTCTACCATTTTGAATGCAACTTCTTCAAGTATGTCATACTTGCCATCATTCACTCCCATGTTCATGCCCAAGGATGAAATATTGAATGGCATGAACTACAATTTGTGGAAGGACACGATTAGGACCTATAGATTTCACTTAGGTAGCTTCTTCTCAATCTTGGTAGCACACCTTCAAGTTATATTATCATTATCACAAGTTATGTAGCACTTGTCTATCCATTTTATTGGTGTTGTTCTCTTTCCCTATTCCTCTCATAATAGTGGCACGAAAGAACTCATCTGTCATCATTCATCGGTAGCATTATAAGAGCGCCCAAATCCTTATGTGAATCCATTCTAGGATAAAGACTAGGGTAGATTCATATAACTTTAAGATCTTCCCTTTCAATAGGGTGTGTGCCTCCTACTTGAAAGAATATAGCCTTAGATACACAATGCAAGTTTCATCCCTCTACCTCAAAGCTAAAACTAGGATTGAATTTATCCATCGGGTTTGTGGGTGTGTAGCATCGCACAAGAGCACATCAAAAGCACATCATACCTTAGCACTACTTTCATAGATTAACATCGAAAGAATGAGCAAATGCAAGCAAAGGCATATCTCTTCTCCACACTAGAGAGAGAGATCAAATAGTACTTTTCGTTGTCTTGATCAACATTGAGACTCTTAATAGCTGGAGATAGTGAGAGAATAAATCTCCTATGTGCATTCCATGAAGACATAAATAACTATCTATGCAATTAGATAGTGTGCAAAAGATCAAGACAGAGGATGGAAAATAGTTACATGACTTTTGAGGGAAGCATGGGAGGAAGGAGGCTTAACCTTTACTGTCATAGTACAAGATAGAGATTTAAATTGTAGATTTAAATAGGAATTCCCGATGTCGTCCATGGAGTCATCATCTATGGGATTCTCATCAAATGTACTAGCCCATGATGATGTAGTATCCGACTCTAAATATCCGAAATTAGTTACAATGGCTGCAACATCTAGGCCAAGATCATGTCCTCTAGAAGACAAGGTTGATAACTCCTCCCGATCATGTGCATGCACTGTACAATTCCCACGGCCACCAATATCATGAATGAACATTATATGTCCCACCACATTTTCCATGACCTCATCCACCTCATCTCGAATGATACTTCCATGGTCAACGAGTAGATAGCAATAATGGATCATCTATATGTAACTCAATATTTTCATAAAGCAATACATTAGAATTTAGAAACTAGAATGTAGAATGAAAAATATTCTTATCTATATATTATAATTTAAACTTTGTATCTTTATGAGGTCTATCCCTTTGGGTGTTGCTACGAGTTTGATGCACGTCTCTCAAACTCCATTGCAAGTCTAAACTCATACCCAAGGGATTTGAGGGATGTCTTTGACAAGGCCAATATCAATAGAATCTAAACTAACCCATACATTAAAATTTGCAATATTATATATTAGAGTTTACTAAATAGAAATATAAATTTTAATTGCATGACTAAATGTCAGAGAATTACCTATAAAGGAGCAACATTATGTCCTTTAGTCTCTGGCAACTTGAGATTGCAATGGAAATGCACTAACTTCTCAATTTTCATTGGGCACAATCTATTCCTCTTTTTTGTGTGGAATAGAGCCCATGTGCTCCAATTCCTCTCTAGAGAACCTTTACTAAAATCTTGTGAAATTATTTGCAAGGCAAGTTTTCTTTGCAATTCACACATACTAAAATTAATTAGAGTTTTTTTATATAAAGGAAGTTCGGCATTAGCCTACTCTCCCGGACTTGAATTAAATAAAGAGAGAACAGTACAAGAGAAGGGGACTAGTGCCCACGGGACCCCCCAAATCCCACAAAGCAGGGGAAGCTTTTACAGAGCAGATAACATTACAAAGAAGGTTAATCACCCTCTCATCACCCTCATGAGGGGCCCACTTGGGTTTAAGCTTGTTATTGATCAAAAGGAGAACTTGATGGTGCCTGAAGGGGGGGGGATTTCTTACAGTTAACAATCCTTTTGCCAAGGAGGACCAATGATTTCTCGATTGACCACTCCTTGGGGGAGTCTCCAAAGTTGAGAGCTCATCTTTCTCGCCAAATTTTCCAAAGGACCTCCCCTCTGATGGCATTCCAGAGAGTCGTGGAGCAGCCGATCGCTTCACCCAGCAGGGCCTGCTGCCAACTGAGATGTCTCTGAAGTCTAATTTTCTTTCCAACCATCTACCAGAGTCTCTTGGAGTTTGGGCAGGTAAAGAAGATGTGTGGAACATCTTCGATGGACCGGTGGTAGCGTTTGCACCAGGGAGGGATCCCACAAAGTTTGCTAGCTTTAAGGTTGGTCCAGATTCCATGATGAAGAATTTGCCATAAGAGGACAGACTTTTTGATTTCTATGAGGGGGTGCCAGATAGCCATGAACTTCATGTCCCACCGAAGCCACGTCCATGACAGGCACCACTTCTTGTTGAGGTTAACCTAATAATCAATCGTTTCTTTGATGTTCGGGATTTTTGATAGGCTATTCCCATTGTGCCATTTGAGACCAAGCGAGCTCGTTGTGTCGTGTCCCATGAGAAGGCGAGCTTTGTGACGATCCCAGGCGAGACATCTGCTTTGCAAAGTGTTCCATTCCTCGTACGAAATGTTGACGCTAGGGTCAATATCCTCGAAGTTGATCCAGCGGTTGGTGTCTTGTTTCCAGAGATGTTTCCATTTTTTGAAGCCTTTGTTCCATAATTTCTTGGCATTTTGAATGTTCCAAGATTCCACACTCCGGATGCCATGGATCGAAAACCAGATAGAGTCGTTTTGTCTGATACCAGCAGCCCACTTCCAATCTTCACTAATTCTTGTGTAGCTTTTGACTTTATTCCAACTCTTCCATAGGGAGCACACGAGATTAGAGACTTTCGGGAAGACGGGGATCGGGGAAAACAGCAAGGTCAAGATGTCGAGATTCTTCCAATTTGGGAAACCCAAGAGCACAAACTCGTTCTTGTTTCTGAAGATCAGCTTGGCCCATGAGGCCTCCCCATTGCTCCAAGCCTTAATCATCCATTTGGCTTCCAGTTTGTTAGCCATGCACCCAATGTCCACGATATCAAGACCCCCACTATCTTTATGGCTGGTGCAGATGGACCATTTGATTTTAGGCACCCCCCTTCTATTGTGATCGCCCGTCCAAAGGAAGTTTCTACAAATATTATCGAGTTTGGACAGATCTTGCTCTTTCGGTCTCCAGCAAGAAAGGAAATAAATGGTAGAAGAAAGGAGGAACGTGTTGATAACCATAGCACGACCAACAAGATTGATTTGCATACCTCTCCAATAGTTAAGCTTGTTTTCGAGTTTGGCCAGCACGCAGTTCCACCGCTGTTCCATAGAGATGCCAAACCCCAAGGGGATCCCAAGAAGCCGAAAAATTTGGCCCTACGGAATGATTTGACAGCCATGATCAATGAGAAGGCTGGGCTGAGACCCCACAATAGCTCTAAAGGCGGTCTTAGAGTGGTTGATTATGGATCCAGAGGCTTCACAAAAAGTAGCAAGACACCTCCAGAACGTCTCCAGGCTGGTACTATCATTGTGAACAAACGCGTTCATATCATCGACAAAAAGTCTCATGGTGATCTGACTCTGGTCGTGAGGCAAGCGGAGGCCTTTGATATTGCCAGCTTCCACTTGGTGTGCCACAAGCCTGCTAAGCCCTTCCATGGCGATGGCAAAGAGAAGGGGAGCCAAAGGGCACCCTTGTCTGATAGATCTTCTAAGTTTGATCACCTTCGAGAGTTTGCCGTTAATGTTAATTTGGGTCGATGCGTTTTCGAGAAGTGTCGCGATCATCTTGGTGAATTTCTGACTACATCCAAGATCTTGGAGCGACTGCAGAATATAGTCCCATTCCAGCCTGTCGTAGGCTTTATCAAAGTCGATCTTGAGGAAGACCACATCTTGTTTAGACTCATTTGCAAATTAAAGACCTTCCCAAATATCTATAATGGTTTCCAAAATAGACCTGCCTTTGATGAAACCTTTTTGGTCCTCGCTTAGCCACGCTCTCAAGTGGCAAGAGATTCTGTTGGCAATGACTTTGGCGATGATCTTGTATCCTATTTGGAGCATCGTAATAGGATGCCAGTTCTCTATTCTGTTCTTTTCCCCTTTTTTGTGCAATTCGTATTAATCAACTCTGGTTTGAAAAGCTTGAGAACTCCATTGAAGATGAAAGGCATCGATGGATGCTGTTTCTTTTGGTGCTCCTCTTTCCTTTACTCTTGTCTCTTTGTATGCCCCTAACGGGGAATTAGAGAGACTGAACACATGGGCCTCCTTGGACTTGCTCCCCCACAACGTGCTTATTTGTGGTGACTTCAACATGGTGGAGGACCCTATGGACAGATGGATGGGCAAGGGCAGGGTCATTGATAGTCGGGAGAAAGAAACGTGGGACAAAACCAAACTTCACTTGGATTTGGTCGAATTCAAAGACTTGAATGGCTTTTCTTGGTCAAATCTCCAAGCGGGCGAGGACTTGAGGAAAGCTAGACTCAATAGATGCTACATCTCTCAGAGTTTTACTCATACCCTTGCGCAACGCACTGACCTCACCATCTCTGATCACTACCGGATCGTTATCACTTTCCAACCTTCCAACAAGATCCGTAAGGCTCCTTGGTTCCATGCCAGTGCATCCACCTTCTCCCTCCCCTCCGTCCATCAAGAAATTGCTAACGTGTGGAAGGAGGCATTCGCCTCTGGCCAGTCCCCAACCAAGTGCTGGAGAAGTGCGGTCGATAAGTCTCGACAGATCATGAGTAGATCCAGGAAGATGCTCGAGACTGTGCAGCGGGCTCGCAGGGAAGCTCTTTACCACAGACTCTGGAGGCTCGAGGAGGAAGTGAACAAAGGAAAATCTCAAGCCCAGAAAGGTCTTCGAAAAATCAGAGCGTTGTTGAGATACGAGGAAGAAATACAAAGGAAAAATTTGCAAATTTTCTTCAAGAAGTGGTGGGCTGGCAAAGCCGACAAACCCACCAAAAAGATGTGTCGTATCCTTAAAAGGAAACATAACAGAGAATCGATCCCCTTACTGCTAGACTTAAATGGCAATGTATGCAATTCGGAAGAAGATAATTTTGGGATCATTGAAGGGCACTTCACGAGACTCCTGGGGACCTCAATCCCCCTCTCCCACCATAGAAGGGACTGTATGGCAGCCATATCTAGGGTTTCCCCCCGCAGGATACCACTCAACCTTCGCTCCATGCTACATGCCCCTATCTCTGAAGCGGAAATCATTGAGGTCATTGATGCTCTCCCTCCCGGTAAAAGCCCGGGACCCGACGGGCTCACTAATGAGTTCTTTAAATCCTTCAAGTTGGTGGTTGCCACCCCTCTTCGTCTGGATTGGCAAGAGGCACTCAATTTTGGTGCACTTCCTTCCTGTCTCAACAATGGTATTATCAAAATTAATTAGAGTTGATTCTTTGATAATGAGACTTGAGTAATGAGCCAAGATATTATTATGAAATATTTATAAAAAAATCACTTACCAATAAAGGAGTACTAACTCCATATTTCTCACACCATGTGTCAAGAGAAAGTTGATTCTCTCGTTGTTGTACCATCGGCTATCGAAAATATTTTTCATGCTACAAAACACACTCTCTCATCCTCCACTTGAGATAAGAGGGCTACATCACCACTTGTCCATCTTGAGATGTAATCGATCCAACTATCCTCAAGAGTCTCATTTGTACATTGCTCCTCATTTCTCCACAATGGGTGAAGAATATGAGCAACTGCATGGATTGGTTTATGAAACCAATCCCATCGACTTTGGATAACATCACATTAATCCTTCTTTCTATTAAAAAAAATATATGAGCAATTATCAATAATCATACATCATATATGATATATGTAACATAAAAAATTAAACAAGTAGAAAATTGCAATAAACCTACTCTACCTCTCTCTCTCTGAAAGTCCATGGACACATGAGATGCAATCTTCTCTACATTGATGTACTCGTATATAATGTAGAGCACAATGTATACATGTTGGATAATAGCTACCACTATCTCTCAATTCATCCAAAGAATATCCTCTCCCATGATGAGTGATAAAAACTTTGTGAAGAGAGAATTTCCTTCTCTAACTTTTGATAACAGATACCATTCTTCTAAAACATGTGTGTAAAAGACCCTTCCTCACTCTCAAGACTCTATCAATGACTATGTACATGTAACAAAAATGGATGAGAGATAGTTTTTGGAAATCGAAGGAGGAGTGACGGTGGAAAATGTTTAGGACTTTTGGGTGGCTAGTGACAAACTTCACTATGAATTTGGCTTTATATAGGATGGATCTTAGCGATGGAATCTCCCCTATGTCTTCCATGAGTATATCTAAGCTATGTAATGCATCACATTTGATTTTGGGAAACAGATCCTCAACCATACGCTCCATGGACACACAATCATACCCATTATCAGTCACAACTTGCACCATGTTTTCACTCCCCACATCCTCAATGGCTTTTTGCAAATGGAAAAATGTGAATTGGCTAGTAAACACTCTTTGTGGTGCATGTGCAAGTATGACACATAAGAACATTGTGCCCTTGCATGAAGAAATAAGAATGTTGTAAACATTCTTCTTCCTCATGTTTGACCAACCATCACATATAATAGAGTAGCCATACTTTTTCCATGAGCTCCTTAATGAAAACATCTCTATCTCAACTAACGTTTTTTGTTTGGAGAGCTCATAGTTATATAAGAATTTCTTGATGGACCCTCCTAAGGATACCCAATCCTACTCATATCTCACATGGCTCTCTTCGATGCACATATGTTTGCCATATTGAATGGGATACCACATTCAATGACGGGCTTGGTTATTTCTAGCATTGCTTTATTCATTGATTGTTTTTGTAATATTCCAACCCTCATACTACATTTCACAAATATATTACTCTCTAGAATCTTGGGTCTAGTATCCACAGAGATGCTCATTGAGTTAATGCAATGGCATCCATGAGATTGGTTTTTTCCTCATTGCTATGTGTTGGGGATTCTTGGACGAGAAGGAGTTTGAGGGTTTGTAGGAGAAAAAGAAAAGAACAAGAGAAGAAATAATCTTGACAACTTCTGCAGAAGCACCCTTGAATCTTGAGTTTTGATTACAGTAGAACAATTACACTGTTTAGTACAATCCGAGTTAATACTTCTGGCACAAGTACAGAGAATGCTCAATCACAAAAGACCAATTATCCCAAAGTCTTCCAGCAGCCGGTCTCTTCTGCACCAGTCCTTCACTTGCTTCAAGCTTCTCCTTGTGCACACCTTGCACCAAGCTTCCACCAAGCTGAGGGATGAATACCTTTGCAGCCTGATCACGGTAAGAGACCTTGTGATCTGTGGGGTCTGGCTTCGCACTCCTTGCACCCTTCCTTAGCCACCCTTCTTGCACTCTTCACTTCCACTTCCTCCTGTCGTCGCACACCCGTGACTCTCCACTTCTCCTTCTTCCTTCCTCTTGAAAACTCCTCTTTGCGTACCCTCCTCTGTAGAATAGCCTTTGCTTTTCTTCTTGAAGTGTGTTGGTCCCGTACGCTCCTAACTGCACTAGACTCTTGGCCTTCCTTTGATGTCCCCCAAGATTGTCTTGTTAGGAGGCGGCCAACGACTCACTACTTTGTCTTGTAGTGACTTTAGACCAAAACAAAAATTTGATTGGGCGGCCATATTTCCACGTGTGCGTACACAGCCGCTTCACATGCCTTTATTTTTTTCCTTTTAATTCATCACTTTTGCCCCAAAGAGGGGTTCACCTGGACCTTCCCGATTACTTTGAACACCCTTTGACGTTAAGGGAATTAGCAAAAATACTTCTGCAATACCTCTTGTCTGTGAACAATCAAAAGTTACCCTTTATATGGACAATTGAAGGTGCACTACCTGTGCACTTTGACCCTTGAATTTTAACACTTCATTCTTGCTTATGCATAACTGTGACCTTGACTTTGCTGGTTTCAACCTGCCAGGGCTCAACAGATGCCCACCACCTAATGTGCTCTCCGTCCCGGAGAGACAGCAACAACACGATACAGGGAGAACTCAAGAACAGAGTGGAACAGCAGAAGAAACACAGAGGGAACTGAGGCATGAAAATAGATAAGGATTGATATTATTGATTAAGCAAGAAAACCCGATAAATCACGCTACAAATATTTATTATCCCTGATCATGACAAAAGCAGAAGGATGAGAGTTTTATTTGCAAATATATAAGGGAACTGAAGCCGATAGCAATTGATTGAGAAGTTGGCTTGCAAATTATTGAGAAGGTGGATTGAGGTCCGCAGCGGGGGGTTGTGGAGAGGAGGGCAGAGGAGCAGAAGCTTGCTCAATCATATGCTGGAGAGAACTAAGGCACTGCCTAAGGTGGTCCCGTTCACGTTTGATACGACGGCAAGCAGCATTATCACATAACCCTAAAGAAGAGCGATTTTGAATGTCCGATAAGGCTTTTAACGCGGAATCAGCCATATCTCTATATCTGTCTCTTTCTTCTCGGAGTAAATTTGCAGATTCCTGGAGGGATTGCCATTGAGACGTGGCCATTCGATTGATGTTCTCAATTGTAGAAATGTATTGTTGATGAATAGAAGCTGCAGCCGAAATTGAATCTAAGGACACCTTGGATGCGTTAGCACTGCCCAGTGCAATGTCACTTGCTTCGCGAAGTAAATTTAAAAAGGAAGGGGGAGACGGGATGTCAATTGGTGGAGCAGGGGCTACACGCGGATTGGGAAGATGGGTTGAAGTGGTAGAGGGATTGGATTGGGTAGGAATGGTCGAGGGAAGGGGTTGGGTGAAGGGAACATCAATGATAGGGGGGAAAATGGAAATAGGAGGACGAGGTGGTGTACATGTGGGGTTGCGGGGGTTGAGATGCGTTTGAACTAGCGGCCGGAAAGCTGGTGTGGAAGAAGGGCCATGTTCGATAACAGGATCATGGGTAGGAATGGGCGCATTAGCAGGAGAGGCAGAAAGGACAGGCGAAGAAGATGGTGGAGGCAGGGAGGTGATAGCAGGGGGAGCGAAGAGCGGTGTGGAAGCGGAAGCTGAGTCAATGGAGATTGGAGGGGAGGGAGGAATGTTGGATATGGAAGGTAGACCTTGGTTACGAGGCGGTTGGTTAACAGGGCTGGGTAGCGACTGAACTATAGCGATATGAGGGCCAGAGAGGGAAGGTAATTGATAGAGCCAAGCTACGAATGGTGCAGAATAAATGGAGAATGCGTGAGAGCCCCGAGTCACCGCTTCACGAAGGCGACGAGAACGCAACTGTAATGAACCATAGATGAGGGCGGCGTAAGGGTATGGACGGCTATTGAGGAAGCAAAAAAGGGGATCAGCAATGCGAATATCAGACCATGGTAGTGAAGAGGTGGGGTTACGAAGCAAAAAGAAAAAAATGAAGGAATTGAGGATGGATGTCATGCGAATAGAGAATCGGGCATTATTGTCAAAGCGATCTCGACAAAAGGCAATGGTGGCAGAAGCTGACAATCCAGAATATAAGAAGGGTGGATAATTGAAGTGGATTGGGGAGGAGCCAAGACTGGCGGCAAGAGCGGGAATGGAGAGAGTGCCTGTGCGAAAATTAGGAAAGAGACGGAGAGCTTCATAGACATCACTATAATTTGAGGTATCATTCAAGAAAACGTTGGCTAAGCCCCAGAGACCTGCCTGTTGAAGATTTTCGACAGAAAAAAGACGACGGAGTTCAATGGTTGGGAGAGACAAATGAATACAAATCTACAGATCTAAATCGGGCGGAAGAAAAATGCGCATATAATCGCCTGAAGGCGAATTCGGTTGTGAGGAATGAGAGGCAGAGGGAGAAGGAGAAAAATGGTGAGGGAGGGGAGGTGGAGAATATATGTCGGTGGAATCAGATTGAACGGAATAAGTAGGAATATTGAGAAAGGCAGGAGGAAGTGCCGAAGGTGATGCATCATGGGGTGGGCCACTTTGAACGGGTAACGTAGGGATCTGGTGGTTGTGGCTGGTGAGCGGTGTTGTAGACGCGGTAGGAGGGTAATTTTGATTGGTTGTATGCAGCGTTGAAGGCGTGAGTTGCGAAATATCTTCCGACGCGGTTTGATTATCCATAGTGATCGGTGGAAGAAGGAATGGATGAGAATGTCCAGAGCCAAGGCAATGGCGGTCGGTGGATCTTGGGAGGCTTGTAAGCGAAGAACCTGTATGTGGGATGAGGTTGGGTCTGACGGAGTAGGTGGGCGGAGATGGTAAGAGAGTGGAAGGAGAAATGGTCAGTGGTTTAGCCTGCTGGGTTGATGGAGGAAGGGCGGTCAAGGCGGGGTGCTGGAGGAAATGGGAATGGTTGGGCGGGTAAGGGAAGGTGGTGGAGGCGGTAGAGGGGTGTGAAAGGTTTGGTCGAGGGCAGGGGTGCGGAGGAAGGGTTGGTGGTGGATGGCGAGGTGCAGCGAGGTTGGCGGGCCTGAGAGTCTCTGCGGGGTCGCGGGGTTTGCAGCGGGGAAGCTCGGCGGTGTGCTGTGCGGGGAGAGGCGGGGAAGTGGAGGGTGGGGCACCACGGGTTCGGCGGGGGTGGGGGAGGCGAGGAAGCTTTGCGGGGGGACTGGGCGGGGGTTGGTGGATGGGGCTAATCGGGGATGGCGGAGGCGGGCTAAGCGGGGTGGGGAAGGGTGGAGGGAGGACGAGGTGGGTAGGGCGTGGGGATGCGGCGGGGTGGTTGAGGGTGGGGCTAATTGGGGGGAAGGAGGAGGTGGGTAGGCGGAGGGAGTCGGCGGTGCGGTGCTGCGGGCTTGCGGGGGTGGTGGAGGTCGGAGGGGAAGGGTGGTGGGGGGATTCGGCGGGGCTGCGGGGTTAGCGCAGGCGGAGGGGGGTAGTGGGCTAGGTGGGATTGGCGGAGGGAGAGAGTGCGAGTGTCGGAGAGGAAGGGTGGCGGGGTCAGAGGGTAAGGGCGGCGGGGGTCGGAGGGGAAGGGTGGCGGGGGTCGGAGGGGAAGGGTGGCGGGGTTGGAGGGGAAGGGTGGCGGGGGACGGAGGGGAAGGGTGGCGGGGGGATTTGGTGGGGCTGCGGGGTTAGCGCAGGCGGAGGGGGGTAGTGGGCTAGGTGGGATTGGCGGAGGGAGAGAGTGCGGGTGTCGGAGGGGAAGGGTGGCGGGGTCGGAGGGTAAGGGCGGCGGGGGTCGGAGGGGAAGGGTGGCGGGGACCGGAGGGGAAGGGTGGCGGGTGCCGGAGGGGAAGGGTGGCGGGGTCAGAGGGTAAGGGCGACGGGGGTCGGAGGGGAAGGGTGGCGGGGGTCGGAGGGGAAGGGTGGCGGGGTTGGAGGGGAAGGGTGGCGGGGGTCGGAGGGGAAGGGTGGCGGGGGGATTTGGCGGGGCTGCGGGGTTAGCGCAGGCGGAGGGGGGTAGTGGGCTAGGTGGGATTGGCGGAGGGAGAGAGTGCGGGTGTCGGAGGGGAAGGGTGGCGGGGTCGGAGGGTAAGGGCGGCGGGGGTCGGAGGGGAAGGGTGGCGGGGTCGGAGGGTAAGGGCGGCGGGGGTCGGAGGGGAAGGGTGGCGAGGGTCGGAGGGGAAGGGTGGCGGGGTTGGAGGGGAAGGGTGGCGGGGGTCGGAGGGGAAGGGTGGCGGGGGATTTGGCGGGGCTGCGGGGTCAGCGCAGGCGGAGGGGGGTAGTGGGCTAGGTGGGATTGGCGGAGGGAGAGAGTGCGGGTGTCGGAGGGGAAGGGTGGCAGGGTCGGAGGGTAAGGGCGGCGGGGGCCGGAGGGGAAGGGTGGGGGGGCCGGAGGGGAAGGGTGGCGGGTGCCGGAGGGGAAGGGTGGCAGGTGCCGGAGGGGAAGGGTGGCGGGGGTCGGAGGTTAAGGGTGGCGGGGTTGGAGGGGAAGGGTGGCGGGCTGCGGGATTAGTGCTGGCGGAGGGGGTAGTGGGCTAGGTCGGATTGGTGGAGGGAGAGAGTGCCGTGTCGGAGGGGAAGGGTGGCGGGGGTCGGAGGGAAAGGGTTAATTGGGGGGAAGGAGGAGGCGTTAGGGCGGGGGAGGTGGAGGTGGTGGGGTGGGTAGGGGGAGAGAGCGGGTTGGGTGGGATCAACGGGGCGGGGTAGCGGGGGGTTAGGTGGCGGGTTGAGGGAGTGGGAGTGCAGGAGGAGGAGTTTGCGGGGGTGGAGGAGCGGTGTGGCAGCGGGGTGGCATGGAGAGGATTACGAAGGTCTCATAGCATTGAGAGATAGTAGCATGTCCATAGCAGCATGTCCAGCTACATGTCGTCGAAGAAGACGATGGAGATCAACCTGCAATTATGGAACACCTGTGGATATCGATGAGGATATGGAGGGTGTTGCTGATGTTTAGGACAGCAAGAATGAAGGAGGAGGCGCATTATATAGCACGGAAGAATGGTAGATCACCTCACAAGAAGGAATGGTTCAACATAAAAGAGTGCTCAAAAGAGAGGAGAAGCAAACTTTAATCTCATCCATTCAAGAGGTAAACAAAGAAAAGGGCATTATTTAAAGTTGTTGTGCATAACTAAGAGCCATAAAAAATTGAGTGCTTATTGATTAAATAAACAACAAAAAAAAAAAAAAGAGAAACTTGCGCCCCAAAAAAATACGTGAGCATTTATAGATAGGCTAAATTATTGCTAAGTAGTAAAAGAAAGCCAAACAACTAGGAACTAAAAATAATGAAAATGCGATTGTTATGACGTTTTATGATAAGCTTTGAGTCTGGAAATATTTACTAATGGCAGGGTGTCGCCGTCGAGTGTTTATGCAGTCCGTGGATGCAATAGCTTCAGCCCATTTGGACGCGTAGTCGGTGGCTATCAGTAAGTACTTTTCTCTTTTAGGAACCGCCACGGGGTATATAGGCCCGATAAAGTCTAATCCCCACTTCTCAAATGGTTGCCAAGAAGTGGAAACAATCAACAGATTATGCCTCTGCTTGGTGGGCTTAGGGCCACACCGTTGGCACACATCACATGTTCTTCTCCATTCATCTGCGTCCTTGAATAGTGTAGGCCACCATAGACCAGCATCCAGTATTCTCTGGCTCATGATATGCCTTGGAAGGTGCCCACCACCTGTTCCTTCATGTGCAGAGTGCAGTACTTCCCTCACTTCATCTTCTTCCAAGCATTTCCTAACCCTGTCGTCCTTGCCCTGTCTATATAATTTATCTTTAATGAAGGTATATGGTCTACTCTTGATTAGCAGTCTCTTCCTTTGTACAACACTAGCCTTTTCTGGATACAACCCAGTCTTAATGAACTGCTTAATATCCTCATACCAACCTTGAGGTTGTACAGCAAACAGATGAGCATCGGGAAAATCATCATTGATTCCACTGGTTTGATTCATCATACTTATTCTGGACAGGTGATCCGCCATAACATTCTCTCTACCTGGTTTATGAATTACCGAGAAATCAAACTCCTGGAATAACAATAACCACCTCCATATTCTACCAGTGGCTTGTGGTTTGTTGAGTAAGTACTTTAGAGGTTGGTGATCAGTTATAATAACAAATTTCACTCCCAATAAGTAATGCCGAAATTTTTGGACAGCAAAAACCATGGCTAAGGCTTCTCTTTCTGTAGTGCTGTAGTTCCTTTCAGCCTTAGACAAAATTCTGCTGGCATATTGAATCGGTCTGTCCATCTTAAATTCTTCACTAGGTTGTGTTAGAACTGCCCCTACTGCATATGCACTGGCATCCACATGTAAATGAAATATTTTTGACCACTCAGGTGTGATCAAAATGGGAGCAGACACTAACCTTGACCTTAGTGTTTGATATGCGTTTTCCTCCTCTTGATCCCATTTAAAAGGAACCTCCTTGCCTGTGAGCCTAGCCAAAGGTCTGGCTATATCTGCATACATTTTAATAAATCTGCGGTGGTATCCTATATGGCCTAGAAAACTTTGAATCTCCTTTGAAGATTTAGGCCTAGGTAATTTTAATATAGCCATGATTTTGTCTGGATTAGGTGCCATACCTTTGGAAGATACCACATGCCCTAACAAAGTACCTTCGGTCACCAAAAAGTGGCATTTGTTTGGATTCAGTTTCAGCTTCGTTTCTCTACACCTCTCGAAAACTTGTTTTAATTGAAGTAGATGCTTCTCTAAACAGTCCAAAGGAGTTTCTTTAAGAGTACCTGAAAAAGATGAAAAGTCATCCATGAAGATTCTTAACGACTCTAGTAGCAATGGTCCAAAAATGAGATTAACTGTTTGGTTGAAGGTAGCTGGAGCATTTCTTAACCCAAAGGGCATCTTCAGATATACATAAGTTCCCCAAGGAGTAATGAATGTTGTCTTCTCTCGATCCCCAGGGTGAATGGATATCTGATTGTATCCACTGAATCCATCCATGAAGCTATAAAGGGAATGACCAGCTACTTCTTCTATGACCTGCTCAGCAAATGGCATTGGAAATCCGTCTGGAATCGTGACTTTGTTCAATGCCCTAAAATCCACACAGATTTTGATCCTATTAGTGTTCTTCTTTGGCACTATCACCATGGGAGATAGCCACTCCGAATGTTCTACAGGAATGATAATGCCTGCATCTTCCATTTTCTGAATTTCGGAATAGACGGCTTCAGCATACTTGGGATTCAACCTATAACTTTTCCCTCTCACCGGCTTTGCTCCTTCTATCAAAGGAATTCTGTGTTCTCCATAACTTGGTGGTACTCCTTCTAGATCCTTATAATGCCATGCAAAAACATCTGTGTAGTGGTTCAAGAATGTTCTGACCTTTTCCAGAAGCCCTGGGTAGTTCCACAACCAGGTGGCCACCAAAACTGGTCGGTTATTGTTTTGAGTATCTAAATGTATTTCTTTGACAGGATTTCTCTCTACCATACTCTCTTTGTGCTCAGTTCCTTCCTTGTCTTCTTCCACTAGTCTTCTGTGCATTGCTTCATAAGCAGGTGTCTCCTGAATTTCAATGTGTTCCTCTTTTTCCTGCATCCATCCTGCAGGTATTTCTTGAATAGGAAAAGAGTATTCTTCACTAGAGTCCGTTACCTTGCCTTTAGCCTTGGCATCTGCCTTATTTGTAGATTTGATATCCTCCTCTGAGTTGTAGTTGAGGGGTGTCTTTCAGCCCCTTCTATGGTCCGTGATAGGCTCTCCCAATCCATCAACCTAGACTTTTTTGTCACCTTCATCATAATCTTTAGTTGTGCAAGAATTATTAAGAAAAATTCCAAAACAAGAAGAAGAGTTGCCTGCATGCAGCCACTTTAGAATATCCTCTTCTTCCTCAAAATCTATGTGGGGTTGATCTTCTGGTTCTGGTTCCATGCAAATGCCAACCTTTTGCATCATGCTAGTGTTTCCTTGATTATCCGGGCCTTCTTCCAAGTGAAGCTGCGTCAGCTCTTGCTCCTTCTTTTGTACCCACATGGTGTCCTTGCCCCAATCATGGATGACACTTGCGTGTCTCAACCATGGTCTCCCAATTAAGAGGGGAAATCCTCCTTCAACCTGGGGCAATCTTAAAACAACAAAATCCAGTATGAACACATTACCTTGTATTTCAAGTGGGACTTTTGGAATCACTCCAACAGGCCTTACTTTGCTCTGATCTGCCAGGGTAATGGTAAAATTTGCAAGCCTGGAAGGGTGGAGTCCAATCTTTTCCATTGTATGTTCAGGCATCAAGTTGATGTCAGAACCACCATCCACAATAACTCCCTGAAATTCATGACCTTTAATAGATACTGTCAGTCGAGGACTTTTATAATCTGTAAGGGGTGCTTCCCCTATAATTATCCCTTTATGTAAAACAGCAGTCTTGGCCACTAAACTTGTAGTAGAAGCCTCATCAATTATCTGCAATAACTCTGACCTGAATTTTCCATCCATCTTTATTAGATAAAAAATGCTAACCTCCTTCTTCATAGACTTGAGTAGTTTTGAAGCTTTCGACTCTTTAAGAGAATGGGCTCCACTTGACTTATCCAACTCTTCCTGAGCCCTGATGAAAGCATGCCCAATGACATCACTGGTGCCTATGAAGTTTTCCTTTTGTTCTGGGTCTGCACCTGTGGTTGCTTTGTCTTCAGCTGCAACTTTGTCTTTGTTGAATCCCCTAATCATTGATTCTTGACTTACGTTTACTTGAGCCTTTCCTTTGCTTCTTGTCTTCACTGTAAAAGATTCAAGTTCTTCTAATTGTACCACCCTGGTAGACGGTGAGGGCTCATTGACCTGAGGTAATGTTTCCTCCTTGTATACAGAGATCATTTGGAGATGGGGTCCGGAAGTAGAAGCTTGATTTTTAGGACAACAGTTTGTATAGTGATCCCTGGCCTTTGGACAGTTCCTGCAAGGGGGGGCATTTTCTGGGAGAGTGCACCTAGATTGGTAGTGCCCGCACTCTCCACATCTGAAGCAAATGATGGGCCTTCTAGGCCCATTTGCAAAATTATTCCTTGGTCTAGGATTATAGTTGTTACCTTGGGTTGCTGCGGCTGCCATTACATTTGTTGGTGGCAGAGGTCCTCCCTGTGTCCAGTATGTCGTTGCAGGCATTCCCTTGGATTGGCATTCATGGACCTCATGGCCAACTTTCCTGCATAATTGACAAGTCACGTTTAGCAGAGGACATTCACTTACTATGTGCCCTTGCTTGCTGCACATGGAGTACCAGAGTCCACTCTTGATACCGCCTCCTTTGAGTTCTTGCAATTCCTGTCTCAGCTGAGCTAATTCTTCTACTTGGGCCTCCTCCTCCTTTTGGAGCTTGAGTGCTTCAATCTCCCTTCTCAGCTGAGCCACAGCAGTCTCCTCCTCTGCGTAGGGCTTATTCCTTTTCAAGCCCTCCAGCTCCCTTCTTAACTGGGTCACTGGGTCCTCCAGTTCTGTACCATAGGTTGGTTGGGAAGAAGTTGCACCATACTGGTGCCTTATCTGCTCCAAGCGTGTGGCCGTATTGATGAACTCCTCAACAGGGGCGGTAGGTAACACTAACTCTTTTATTTTGCATTGGGTGACCACAGGTAGGGGTTTGGCTAACCACTTCTTGACAAAGAAATCATGCGGTGGATCTGGTAGTTTAGCCATTAGTGCTTTGGCCCTGGTCACAAACTCTGGGAACTTTTCTCCTGGACCCAATCTCAAGTTTTCTAGCTCTTCTATAATGATCTCCACAGTGTTGCCATGCTGAAACTAATTTTTGAAGGCCTCTTTCATCAAATCCCAAGAGGTAAAGTGGTTTTCAGCAAACTCGCTAAACCACTTGTCTGCCAATCCTTCCAATGTGGCAGGGAAGAGTATCAAGAAGGCATCTTCCCTACCCATTAGACCTCTAGTCTTGCATAATGCCAGAAATCTTCGAATGTGCTCATCTGGATCCTCATGAGCTAAACCTCTGAAAGAGGGAAATTTTATGTTTAATCTGGAGAGTAAGGTTTCTAGGTCTACCTGTCCTGCCATGCTTCTTACCGATGAAGTTGATGAAAGTGGACTCGATGATCTTCTGACCGCCTTTCTTCTTGTCTGCTTGCACGTGACCCTCAAGGTTTGTGACCGGGTCGCGGTCATGAGCTGTTCATAGTTCACTTAATATGAGACACTTGATATAAGTATGTACCTCTTTAGTCAACTGGAGTATTACTGTCAACACTGGAATATTGTTCTCCAAGTGCAATAGATCTTCTCCTATGCTCAAATCTCCTTGGATGTCCCACCGGGCGTGCCAAATTTGTTGGGGATTCTTGGACGAGAAGGAGATTGAGGGTTTGTAGGAGAAAAAGAAAAGAACAAGAGAGGAAATAATCTTGACAACTTCTGCAGAAGCACCCTTGAATCTTGAGTTTTGATTACAGTAGAACAATTACACTGTTTAGTACAATCCGAGTTAATACTTCTGGCACAACTACAGAGAATGCTCAATCACAAAAGACCAATTATCCCAAAGTCTTCCAGCAGCTGGTCTCTTCTTCACCAGTCCTTCACTTGCTTCAAGCTTCTCCTTGTGCACACCTTGCACCAAGCTTCCACCAAGCTGAGGGATGAATACCTTTGCAGCCTGATCACGGTAAGAGACCTTGTGATCTGTGGGGTCTGGCTTCGCACTCCTTGCACCCTTCCTTAGCCACCCTTCTTGCACTCTTCACTTCCACTTCCTCCTGTCGTCGCACACCCGTGACTCTCCACTTCTCCTTCTTCCTTCCTCTTGAAAACTCCTCTTTGCTTACCCTCCTCTGTAGAATAGCCTTTGCTTTTCTTCTTGAAGTGTGTTGGTCCCGTACGCTCCTAACTGCACTAGACTCTTGGCCTTCCTTTGATGTCCCCCAAGATTGTCTTGTTAGGAGGCGGCCAACAACTCACTACTTTGTCCTGTAGTGACTTTAGACCAAAACAAAAATTTGATTGGGCGGCCATATTTCCACGTGTGCGTACACAGCCGCTTCACATGCCTTTATTTTTTTCCTTTTAATTCGTCACTTTTGCCCCAAAGAGGGGTTCACCTGGACCTTCCCGATTACTTTGAACACCCTTTGACGTTAAGGGAATTAGCAAAAATACTTCTGCAATACCTCTTGTCTGTGAACAATCAAAAGTTACCCTTTATATGGACAATTGAAGGTGCACTACTTGTGCACTTTGACCCTTGAATTTTAACACTTCATTCTTGCTTATGCATAACTGTGACCTTGACTTTGCTGGTTTCAACCTGCCAGGGCTCAACACTATGCGATAATGAAGATAAACCAATTGACATTTTACCCACCTCTTTGCTCAATTGAAGCTGAATAGTTTGCTCCTCAACAATCCTTGGAAGAATAGAAGTGCATTTTCCAATGCCTCCACTTTTTAAGCCAAGGATATGATGATAAGGGTTCTTCAAAATTCAGGTCCTAAGCCATGTAAACAGAATGCTTGGTTACCAATGAAGTAACATATCCATACCTTTGTGGCTTCTTCTTCTTCCTTGTAGACCTTTTGATGGTTTCTTGAGATGATTCCGCTACATCTCTTAGCTCTTGCACTTTTGATTTACCTTTCGAATTCCAAGAGTTGATCTCCCTCCTAAGTGTCTTCTAATCAAAGATTCACTTAACTCTTCAAGTATATGTGGAATTTTGCTTGAAAGTCTTTGAAAATCATCCTCTAGGTCATTGGATAATTTGTTTTTCCTGCAATCATCTTCAAACCAAGACTAATTTTCATTAAATACCACATCTCAAATTACTATGAATACCTTAATGCTAGGATTATATAGCCTATAACCCTTTTGATTTAGGTCATAACCTATGAAGACACATTTTTTGCCTTGGATTAAGTTTCCTTTGATTTGAGATAGTATGTTTTTGCATATGCAATGCACCCAAATATTCTATCATGGTCTAGGATTGGTCTTCTTCCATTCCAAGGTTCATAAGGATTCATCCCTTCCAAATACTTGAGGGTAACCTGCTACTTTCACAATGATCCAATGTCTTCTTTCTACTATCCCATTCTACTTAGATGTATATATAGTTGTTATTTCTCTTTATATTCCTATTTCTTTCAAGAAGGAATCAAACTCGTGGGATGAAACTTTTCCCCTCCACCATATCTTAGTCTCTTCAATGTCGTACCTTTTTGATTCTCTACTACTGCTAGATGCTTTTTGAAACAATAAAACACTTCATCTTTATGATCCATAAAATAAAGTATCGTCATTTTCTACAATCATCAATGAAAGACATCCAATACCTTGACCCTCAGATAGAAGGTTTTTTGCTTAGTCCCCAAACATCAGTGTGGACAAGCTCCAAGATGTCTCCATGTATATATCCTTTCTTTGTGAATGGTTGCCTGTAAGATTTGCCAATATTTGAAATATTAGGTAGTCCAAGTACACTTTGATCTTTTCTAATTCTTTTAAAGGTCCTGTCTCCAATGTGATCCAACATTTTGTGTCAAACCTCTAACTTTGATAGGTTTTGAGTGCCATAGTTGAACAATGCCATATTTCGTGTGTTTTTCTATGTTGCATTTATTTGATCGAATAATGAAAGAATACCGAATAAGTTCAAAAAATTTGAGATTTTTTGAATATCCTCGAATAAAAAATTATATGCCCTCTTTTTTTATCAATAGTCTTTCGATCAAAAAAAATTTTGATCAAAAAAGATTTTTGATTGAAAATATTTTAGATTGAAAAAGTCTCCAATTGAAAAGTTTTTAGATTGAATAAATTTTAGACCGAAAAGATTTTAGATTGAAAAGATTTTTTATCCGAAAGATTGTAGATAAAAAATCTTTTAAATATGTTTCATCAATAAGAGCTACATAAACACTTATTTTTTTACTATGTGCTTGCCTAGATCCACAAGGGATAATACAAGATGCATTTTTCTTATAGCCAAACATGATATCATATTATAATCCACTTTCTTTATTAAATAATATGACCAATTTGTTGATCACAATCCAAATGGACTCACATCATCTAAAAGTCTAAATGTACATGCCATGGATCTCTTTGGCATGGTTTCCATTTTTAATCTACATTCTTGTATACTACACACATACCTCACACATGTATTGTTCGATTAGTTTATCTATTCTCTTCAAACAACATCAAAGTTTTTCAAGTTCCCTATATCCAAACATGTGCTTCACTCTTTTATAAAGTGGGAAATTTCTCAAACCTCTCCATAATTTTTTATCTCCCTATGGATATCTTCTATTTATTGGCTCCATATTCTAGATATAATTTTGCATTAGCCAGATCACTTTGAAATAAGACATGGCCATTTGACCATGCATGTTTGCACCCATAATCAAGCAAAAATATACCAGAACCTACTCTTTCTTATTTTGTTTATGTCCACATGTTGTTCCTCTAGTAAAATCTTATCTATATATCCACCTTTCAACTTATGAATCAATGTATTCACCCATCTTTCTTTCTATCTATCTATTTATCTAAACCCTTAACCCTAAACCCTCAAACCCTAAAACCCTAAACCCTCAAACCCTAAAACCCTAAACCCTAAATCCTAAACCATCAACCCTAAATCCCAAACCCTATACCCTAAAACCTAAACCTTTAATCCTAAATCCTAAACCCTAAACCCTAATTCCTAAACTCTAAACTCTAAACCCTATATCCTAAACCCAAAACTCTAAACTCTAAACTCTATACCCTAAAATTTAAACCCTAAACCATAAACCCTACATCCTACATCCTAAATAATAAACCCTAGAACCTAAATCATAAACCTTAAACCCTAAAACCTAAATCCTAAACCCTAAACCTTAAACCCTAAACCCTAAACCCTAAACCCTAAATCCTAAACCCTAAACCCTAAACCCTAAACCCTAAACCATAAACCCTAACCTCTAAACCCTAAGCCATCCTAAACCCCAAACCCAAAATCCAAAATCCTAAATCCTAAATCTAAACCCTAAACCTTAAATCCTAAACCCTATACTCTAAAACCACAAGCCCTAAAATCTTAACCCTAAACCCTAAACTCTACAACCTAAGTCATAAACCATAAATCCTAAACCCTAAACCCTAAACCATAAACTCTAAACTCTAAACCCAAAATGCTAAAACCTAGATCCTAAACCCTAAACCATAAGCCCTAAACCCTAAACCCTAAACTCTAAACCCTAAAACCTACATCCTACATCCTAAACCCTAAACCCTATGATCAAAATCATAAATCCTAAACCCTAAATCCTAAATCTTAAAACCTTAATCCTTGATCTTAAACCCTAAGCCATAAACCCTAACCCTAAACCCAAAACCCTAAGCCCTTAACCCTAAACTCTAAACTCTAAAATCCTAAGCCCAACCTAAACCCTAAACCCTAAATCCTAAACTCTAAACTTAAAACCCCAAATCCTAGACCCTAAAGCATAAAGCATAAACCCTAAACCCTAAACCCTAGGCCCTAAACCCTAAACAATAAACTCTGAATCCTAGAACCTAAACCCTAAACCATTAACCCAGAGTCCAAATTCTAAACCCTAAGCCCTAAAGCCTAAACCATAAATGCCAAACCTTAAACTGTAGATCCTAAACCCTAAATCCTAAAAACTAAACCCTAAACCTCAAATTCTAAAGGCTAAAATCTAAATCCTAAACACTAAACCCTTAACCCTAAATTCTAAAACCTAACCCTTGAACCCTAAATCCTTAATATTCAAGCCTAAACCTTAAATGCTAAACCCTTAATCCTAAGCCTTAAACTCTAATCCCTAAACCTATCTTGCAAGAGTGTATTTCAACCGTTGGAGAATTCCTCTCTTAATCGCAGCGGAAAGTGTAGAAGACCTTCTCAGGATCAAGACCTTTGCCAACAGCTGAACCTTGAAATGAAAACTGGTACCAACTGAAAAATGCAATGAACTTGAAACTTTGTTCACTCAAACTAGACACCTATAGCTTTCAAATTAGCTATCAAACACTCAATTTGGAATAGATTTGGGTTGGCAACTCTTTGATACAAAACAGGCTACCTGTCCACTCAGTTAGGCTGAAAACTGGACTTCACTAGAAACTGAATAACTCAGAGAGCATAAATAATTTCATAAAATTGTTCTAGATAGAGGAAATACTTGAGATAAGCTTTCCAAAAAATGTTTAAACACTAAAATTGGATACATATATTGAGAGATATGACTCTCACAAGTAGACTACCCAAAAATGGGTGTGCGGCTGGACATACTCTATGAGAGTGAACTGAACGAAATGACTCAAACCAAATGAACTAGCTACAAGGGGAGTTCCATGCCTTCTTCCTCTCTTCTTGAGTCTCCTCCCTTTCCTCTTTTATAGCCAAGTGACCAAAAACTCTCATGATGATTTTGAGAGCTCTTCTCCATCATTTCTCCACTACTTTGGACAACCACTCCTCTTACAGTTCAGTTTTTGGATTTGATTCTCTTTTGATTGATTCTCTTTTGGCCTCCACTACTTGCTGAAGTAAATGCTTCTATTTTTCACCTTTGTATTTTCCTTCTACTTGAAGAAAATCCTTTTTGCAAAAATATATACGAGCTTACTTCTTTATTTTTAACACTCCCCCTCAAGCTCACATGTGAGCTTGCACCTTCAGCCATATCCTGCAAGTTGATGTCGTCCTTGAACCTCTTTAGCTTAGAAGCATCTAGGGACTTTGTAAGCATGTCTGCAACCTGGTCATTAGTTCCAATGAACTTTATATCCACATCCTTGCTCAAAACTTTTTCTCGAACATAATGATAATGCACTTCTATGTGCTTGCTTCGTGCATGAAACATTGGATTGTTTGTCAAGTGAATGCTTGACATGTTGTCACCATAAATTGGAATGGTCTCCACCTGCACATCAAGATCAGCCAAGAGCTTCTTAATCCACATAGCTTCACAAGTTGCAAAGGCTAAACCTCTATATTCAGCTTCTGTAGATGATAGTGCAACAGTAGGTTGCTTCTTTGAGCTCCATGTGATAGGTTTGCTACCTATCATGAACACATAACCTGAAGTGGATCTGCTACATCATGTAACTTCTCTCCATAATTTGAGCATAGCTTCACATTTGTGTCCATAGGTTGAGTGAGTGGTTTGCATTCACTCATTCCAAATCTGAAAAGAACATCCAACAGGTACTTTCTTTGCATCAAGTAAATGCCATCTTTCCCATAGACTATCTCAATGCCTAAAAAGTATTTTAGCTCACCAAGATCTGAAATTTTAAACTCCTTACCGAGTTTTCTTTTTATCTCTTGTATTCCTGTAACATTACTTCCTGTTATGATGAGATAATCAACGTATATGCAAATATATACCTGCTTGCCTTCTTCTTTCTTCATGTAGAGAGAGGGATCTGCATTACTTGGATTATACCCACACCTTGTAAGGTACTCGACCAATCTTTGATTCCAAGCACGTGGTGCTTGCTTCAGCCCATACAAAGCTTTCTTCAATCTACAAACAAAACTTGGATGCTTTTTGTCTTCAAATCCAATCGGTTGACTCATGTATACCTCTTCTTGAAGTTCACCATTGAGAAAAGCATTTTTTATGTCAAGTTGGTACAATGGCCATCTCCTTGCTGCACTCACTCCAATCAAGGGTCTAATTGTTCCCATCTTTGCAACCAGGCTGAAAGTCTCTTCATAGTCGATGCCATGAGTTTGCTTGAATCCTTTTGCTACTAGTCTAGCTTTATGCCTATCTAGAGAGCCATCAGCATTTCTCTTTATTTTAAACACCCATTTATTTGGAACAATCTTCATACCTTCAGCCTTTGGAACTAGCTCCCATGTGTGATTGTCCTTGAGAGCTTTTATCTCTTCTTGCATAGCTTCTTGCCATTCTTTTTGTGTACATGCTTCTTCATATGCATCCGGTTCTTTGTCTTTGACCACCTGTGTCATATATGAAAAATGCTTTGCAATAAAACTATCATAGCTCAACCTTTCAGTTGGATACCTTGCTCTTGAAGACCTCCTTTCATTTCCTTTTGAACATTGCTTCTTCAACCGGTTCAACTTTACCTTTGGTGTGATCACCTCTTCATACTCTTCTTCACTTGCATTTGAATCACTATTTTGGGCAGCACTTTCAGCTTTAGATCTTTCATAAGCTGATGTTGGTGATGAGGAATGACTCCTTAGCCTCCCCTTCCATGTTGAGCTTTCTCCAAGTGATGTAGAGGCTTCTAGACCTGACATTTGAGTGCTTGTTTGCTGAAATTCTTCTTGGACAGCACCTCCATCATCTTCGCAATCCTCTTCAAGAATCTTCTCTTTCCCTTTGTCTCCAAACCATGGTCTTAGCTCATCAAATACCACATCTCGTGAGACTCGTAGCTCCTTTGTCACCGGATTGTAGCACCTATATCCCTTTTGCTCCGATGAATATCCAATAAATATACATTTTTCAGACTTTGCCTCCATCTTTGTCCTTAGTTCTTGAGGGATGTGAACATAACACACACATCCAAAAACTTTGAGATGTGTAAGGTTAGGTTTCTTACCGGAATAAACCTCCTCGAGAGTTAGATTATGTACTCTAGCTGTTGTGCACTTGTTCATCAAATAGACAGCCGTACTAGCTGCTTCAACCCAATAGTTTAGTGGCATCTTCATCTCGTTGAGCATGCATCTTGCAACTTCTGTGATATGTTGATTTTTTCTTTTAGCTATTCCATTTTGTTGAGGTGTGTACCTACATGTAAATTGTCTCTTGATGCCATTTTCATAAAGAAAATCTGAAAATTCTTTAGAGAAATATTCTCCTCCTCCATCGGACCTCAAGATCTTTATGTAGCATCCTGTTTCCTTTTCTACATGTGCTTTAAATCTCTTGAACATGGAGAACACATCTGATTTTTGTTTTATGCAAAACATCCATACTTTTCTCGAATGATCATTGATAAAAGTGACAAAATATCTATTACCAGCCACTGATGGTTGTTGTGATGGTCCCCATACATCCGTGTGTATCAAATCGAGGACATTCTTTGCCACATAGTTGCTCTTCTTGAATGGTTGTCGAGTTTGCTTTCCTAGTTGGCATGTTTCACAAAACTCATGTAGTCCAATATCATTGAATCTTGGAAGACCTCTTACCACTTCATGGTTGCTCATGTCCTTGAGCTTGGGAATGTTGATATGTCCAAACCTTTTGTGCCACAAATCGATTTCAGCAATCCTCTTGTTTCCAAACTGAATATACATCACCTTTCCATGTGGTTGTTGAATGTCCAAAGTGAACATCCTTCTTTATTTCCTTCCTTGAGCAATGACCTTGAATCCTTTTTTTGGATTCTTTTTAAAGCAGCCTTTGTCATTGAAGATAACATGATATCCTTTCTCTACCATTTGTCCTACTGAAATCAAATTCTTTGCAATAGTAGGAACATGAAGAACACCAGCCAATACCTTTCTATCTCCAAGCTTGATATCTCCAACATGCTCAATTGCGTGTTTAGTTTCATCGCCGGTCTCCACACATCGTTTTCCACTTGGAGCTTGTAGCTTTGTGAATATATCTCCTTGGCATGTCATATGGTTGCTAACCTGAATCTATGAACCATTTTTGGTCATCACTTCTCGAGTTGTTGTAGTCATGCTTCATGGCAAGCATGGTTTGCTTGTCTCCTTCACTTGATGTACTCGCATAGTTATTTTGGCTCCTTTGATTGCCTCCATTCAGCCTTCCATTCTTTTGCCAACAATCATTTGCATAATGTCCTAGTTTACCACAATGATAACATGTTATACCTTTATGAGGATTGTATGAACCTCGACCTCTTCCTCTATTTCTTCCTCGACCTCTTCCATGTGTGTTGTCATTTGAGTTGTCCTTGTTGTCCGCCGAGTTGTGTTGGCTGAAATTTATATTGTTGTAGCTTCTTCCTCTTCCTCTCGAGCCTTCTCTTGAGTTCCTTCCTCTACCTCTTCTTGCATACAACATTTGACTATGGCTGTCCTTACCTTTGTTGCCTTCTCCTTGTTGAGCAACCTCTTCAGCCACAAGATTTGGTATAATCTCGTCGAATGTTGGTAGAGGATCTCTATAAAGAATGTTTGTGATGAGGGGCTTCCACTTTTCTTCACTCCTCAAGTCATTGAGGGCTGTTTGGACGATGTCTTCCTCTTCTATCTTGCATCCAACTGATGCTAACTGATCTCGAAGCTCTTTGATTCTCAATGTATACTCAGTAATGCTTTGGTTTGAGCTTTTCTTCATGTTGTTGAGCTCGTTCTTGAGTTGCATCCTCCGAGACCTTGTTGAGGTAGCATACACCTTCTCCAATGCTTCCCAAACTTCCTTGGTTGTTTCTAAGCTTTGCACATGACCAATCATAGTGTTAGAAATAACTTGTGAGATGAGGAACATCACCCTTCGATTCCTCTCTTCCCAATCAACAAATTGTCTCCTTTGTGCTGGAGTAATGTTGGGATCTTCAAGGTCCACCGGTTGTGGATCTTCTCCACTAACTAGACTCCATAAACCTTTACCTTTAAGGTAATTTATCATTCTATACCTCCAAGACTGAAAATTATATTTGTCTAACTTCTCAACTTGTTGTCCTAAATCAGCCATTGAAAACTTCCAAGATTGAAGTTTACCTCAAGTATTGTTTGGCGCTCTTCCTTGACTTTATGAAGCTCCCCCTTGATTTGTAGCTTCTCCTTTGCTTCACTTCAGTTCCAATGCTTTGCCTCTTCAAAATCCAATGCTCTGATACCAGTTGTTGGAGAATTCCTCTCCTAATCGCAGCGAAAAGTGTAGAAGACCTTCTCAGGATCAAGACCTTTGCCAACAGCTGAACCTTCAAATGAAAACTGGTACCAACTGAAAAATGCAATGAACTTGAAACTTTGGTCACTCAAACTAGACACCTATAGCTTTCAAATGAGCTATCAAACACTCAATTTGGAGTAGATTTGGGTTGGCAACTCTTTGATACAAAACAGGCTACCTGTCCACTCAGTTAGGCTGAAAACTGGACTTCACTAAAAACTGAATAACTCACAGAGCATAAAGAATTTCATAAAACTGTTCCAGATAAAGGAAGTACTCAAAATAAAATTTCCAAAGAATGTTTAAACACTAAAATTGGATACATATATTGAGAGATATGACTCTCACAAGTAGACTACCCAAAAATGGGTGTGCGACTGGACATACTCTATGAGAGTGAACTGAACGAAATGACTCAAACCAAATGAACTAGCTACAAGGGGAGTTCCATGCCTTCTTCCTCTCTTCTTGAGTCTCCTCCTTTGCCTCTTTTATAGCCAAGTGACCAAAAACTCTCATGATGAGTTTGAGAGCTCTTCTCCATCATTTCTCCACTACTTTGGACAACCACTCCTCTTACAGTTCAGTTTTTGGATTTGATTCTCTTTTGATTGATTCTCTTTTGGGCTCCACTACTTGCTGAATGCTTCTATTTTTCATTTTTGTATTTTCCTTCTACTTGAAGAAAATCCTTTTTGCAAAAATATATACGAGCTTACTTCTTTATTTTTAACATCAACATGTCCCCCAATATATACAAAAGCAAGAGAAGCATACTCGATTGCAATGTTTATTTTGCAATAACTCAAATTTGTACATTTAGATGACTCTTCTATCCATAAAAATAGGGTTTAGAAGTTCAAGTATGTATAAGAACTTCCAATATATATGAATATAACCAAAAGAGTAGATCTACATAAGCTACTTAGAGTCTTCAAAAATATTGCTAGGTATGGCTTAAAATTATCTAAGAGTGATATTTAGGACCATATTGAAGTGGATTTATATAATTGAATAATTTTGTTAAAGAAACATCTTCTTTTATTATGGTTTCAAATTTAAATTTCATGTAATATTATATAGTTGTTTCTTTAAGTTTAACTATTATGGTCATATGTGTATTGATAGTGTGGATTTTAATGTGTATTGATGATATGGATTTCAAAAGTCAAAATATGTAGCAATAAACCATAACCATAAGCCCTAAAGCCCTAAAACCTATACCCATGTACCATAAACACTAATTCTTGACTCCCAAATCCTAAATCCTAAATCCTAAACCTTAAACCCAAAACCTTAGATCCTAATCCCAAAGCCATAAACCATAAACCCTAAACCCTACACCCTGAACCCTAAGCCATAGACCCTAAACCCTAAGCTATAGACCCTAAACCCTAAGCCATAGACCCTTAACCCTCAAACCAAAGCATTAAACCTAAAACCTAAACCCAAATCCCAAAAGCCTAAACCCTAAATCCTAAGCCCCAAACCATATAGCCTAAACCCTAAAACCTAAAACATAAACCCTAAATCCTAAGTCCTAAACCACCAACCCTAAACCCTACACCTTAGATTCTAAAAACCTAAATCCTAATCCATAAATTCTAAACCCTAAAACTCAAAACCCTAATCCCTAAACCCTAAACCCTAAATCCTAAACCCAAACCCTAGACCCTCAACTCTAAACCCTGTATCCTAAATCCTCAACCCTAAACCTTTTAGATGATTCTCAACTTTGTACATTTAGATGATTCTCTCATCAATAAAAATGAGATTCATAAATTCAAGTATGGATTAGATTTTACTACATATAATAATATAATCAAAAGAGTAGATGTAGATAAGTTACTTAAAATTTTTAGAAATATCTCTGGAAATGGGTTTAACTTATCCGAGAGTGATGGCTTATGTTGATATATTTAGGTAGTGATGTGTGTGAACACTCTAGGACCGCCGGGGCACTTTTTTCCCTCTTTAGGAGGTTTTTTTCCCCCGGCTTGTATATACGCCTATTGCCCTAATGGGCTACTTATCTTTGTACATTCTCTAGTAATACATTCAGTCTTGTGTGTTGTGCTCCAAGCTTCTTCTTCTTCCTTGTGCTTTTCGCGTGCTTTCGCAGACGTCTAACTCCAACAATTGGTATCAGAGCAGGTCGTCGCTTCTTCTAGGGTGCCGTCGACACTCCTCCGTTTGCAGTCTCAAATTCGCACGAAATTTGGTGAGCATACTCAGGGTGTTTCCGAGATCAAAACAACTTCGCTTTGTGGTGCCGAAATCGCGATCTGAGCTCGTTTCGGCCTCCGAACGCACTATTGCAGCGCTTGTGCAGGCTATTTCGTCCTTTTGTGCCAAAGGTATATACCAGTTTCTGTTCGCCAGTTTAAGCGTCTCGAAGTCTGCTACAGGTCTAGTAGAACTCGTCTGGGCAGTTCCGTTCAACTTTTTGAGATACAGTCAATTTTCTGCATCAAGGTATTTTAGTCACTGGCCATGGCTGAAAGCAGTGATGTATTCCGTATGTTGGCTGTTGAGGATAAGTTGGATGGTACCAACTACCCATTATGGGCTTATATGATGCGACATGTACTGGTTGCAAAAGGATTGTGGAACATTGTGCAGTGTGTTGAAAGACATCCTGTTACACCTGTAACGACAGGTACTGCAAATACAGGTGTTGGAGCTGATGAAGATGGTGTCGAAGATGATATTCCGCAGATTCCTGTTCGTGCTGCTGTTTCTGTTGCACCTACTACAAAGCAGATTTGTTGGGATGGCAGAGATGCCCAGACACATGCATTGATAGCTTTGTCTGTCAAACGTGCCATTATTCCTCACATTCGCTCTTGCAAAACAACAAAGGATGCTTGGGATACACTTACCACTTTGTACCAGGCTAGGAATGAGGCTCGTGTTGCTTACCTCCGAAAATAGTTGGAGAGTGAGCACATGAATGAAGGTGATTCTATGGACAATTTTCTTACAAAGATCAAAGACCTGAAGGAACAATTGATTTCTGCTGATGAGGTTATACCAGATAGCTCACTTGTGTAGACCGTTCTGAATGGTCTTCCTGATTCATATCAGAGTTTTGCCTCTACTCTTCGATTGATGATGAAAGGCAATCCGAATGCCTTGTCATTTGAGGAATTAGTCTCTGTTCTATTGCAAGAAGATCAGTCCAGGCAGAATAGGTCCATTATGCGTGTTGCAGATCAAGCTTTCCTGGCTAGTCAGAAGGGCAAAGGAAAATGGAGCTCTTCTACTAGTAAGCAGAAATCTGCAAATGTTGCACAATCGAAGAACCAGGATAAAGATGAGAAGAAATTAGAAAAGCAGAAATTGTTCTGCAAGTACTGTAAAGGAAATGATCATATTATAAAGAACTGTCCAAAACTGGCTGCTAAAGAGGCAAAGAAGAAAGAGGCTGGAATGGTTGTTGCAGAGGCCTCTACACCAAAAACAAAGTCTGCAAATCTTGTGCAAGAAGAAGAATGGGCGTTTACTACTGTCTGCAATTTTGACCCATCTTCTTATGATCAATGCATGTCTGCAGTAGACTCAGATGTTTGGTACTTTGACAGTGGGGCGACCAAACATATTACCTCGCAGCACAATTTCTTCTCTTCACTCGAGCCTGCCCCTACAGGGAATACTGTCACATGCGCCAATAACTCCTCTTATCCTGTTATGGGAGTTGGTAAGATCATTCTGACTACTGCTGATGGTAGTTCTTTCACTTTGTCAGATGCTTTATTTGTGCCAGGGATAAAAAAGAACCTGTTATCAGTTTTTGCATTAGCCAAGATTGGCTTGGTTGTGAAATTCGTTGATGATAGGTGTACAGTCCATGATCTCTCAAATGGCGATGTGATTATTGCTTCTGGCATTTTATGTCGTGGGCTGTATAAGCTCATAGGCTATGAAAGATCTGTGAATGATTCGGCATGTGCAGTTCATGATTCTCAGGCTATGTCAGATGCAAAGCTTTGGCATGCACGCTTTGGTCATCTGAATTTTGCTAGTTTGTTACGCCTGCAGAAATCTGAAATGGTGTCCTCTTTGCCCAAACTTGAGGCACCTGGAAAACATGTTTGTGAAGGCTATATTTTGGGCAAAATGCAGCGTTCTTCCTTTCCAAAAGATGGTTTAGTTCGAGCTACGCAGAAATTGCAGCTTGTACATAGTAATGTCTGTGGTCCTATGCACACACCCTCTTTTGGAAATTACCTTTACTTCGTGACTTTCATTGATGATTTTTCCAGGCATGCATGGGTATATCCACTCAAAACAAAGTCCGAAGTGTTCATGTGCTTCAAACAGTTTTTGGTTTTGGCTGAAAATCTGTCAGCATGTAAAATGGGCACCCTCCGTTCTGATCGAGGGGGGGAATATATGTCTTCAGATTTTAATGCATTTCTGGCTGAACGTGGGATAAAACACTAGTGTACAATGCCGTATACACCTCAACAGAATGGAGTTGCTGAACGAAAGAACAGGTCACTCATGGAGATGGCGAGGTGCATGGTCAAAAGTCAGGCTTTACCACATAGTTTCTGGCTTGAGGCTGTCATGTGTGCAGCATATGTATTGAACAGGTGTCCCACTAAAGCTTTGGAGTCTATCACTCCATATGAGGCTTGGCATTACCGCAAGCCATCTGTTGCTCATCTGCGTGTTTTTGGTTGTTTGGCATTTGCATTAGTGTCTGAACGACATCACAGAAAATTGGATGATAAGGCAGTAAAATGTATTTTTGTTGGGTACAGTTGTGAAAGTAAAGGCTATCGTCTGTATCATCCACAGACTAAACGCATTCTGGTTAGCCGTGATGTTGTCTTTGTGGAAGATGCTATTCAGCCATTGCTTTCATGTACTAAGGAGACATCTGTTAGCTCCAAAGACATGTATGATACTTTGATGCCTCTTTTTACAGGTGGACAGGCTAGTGCTGGTCCTAATGAGGCAACTTCTCAGCCTTTGCAGGTTTCATATGATGATGCAGATCATTCCATTTCTGATTCAGATTTACATGATGCACTTGTTGATGAGAGAGCTGATATTGAGCAGGCAAAAACTATGCCGAAATGGCTGGTGCAGACTTTGCTTGACAGCAAATTAGATGCACCTTTGTCATATCGTACTCGTTTAGGCTCTCATAGTGCCTCCTTTGCATCAGATTGCTATGCTATGGCTGCATCTAGTCTCTGTGATGAGAATGAGCCTGTTTCTTTTGATGAAGCACAAAATTCAGAAAATTGGATGGCTGCTATGCAATCTGAATATGATGCTATAATGAAGAATGGTACATGGTCTTTATGTGACTTGCCTCCTGGCAAGAAGGCCATTGGCACTAAGTGGGTATACAAGCTGAAGCATAAACCTGATGGTACAATTGACAGGTATAAGGCTAGGCTTGTTGCAAAGGGTTATGCACAGGAAAGAGGCATTGATTTTGATGAGACCTTTGCACCTACATGCCGTATGACTACTGTTCGGAGCATTTGTGCACTTACAGCCCATCATGGTTGGAATGTACATCAGTTGGACATTAAAACAGCATTTGTGAATGGTGACTTGCATGAAGAAGTGTATGTTTTTCAGCCCCGTGGCTTTGTGCAGAAAGGGCATGAAAACCAGGTTTGCAGGTTAAAGAAGGCATTATATGGTTTAAAGCAAGCACCACGTGCTTGGTATGAGAAGATACATGCCTATCTGATTGCACATGGTTTTGAGAACAGTCCAACTGAAAGCACCTTATATGTTAAACGTGCTAATGATATGCTTTTGATCATTGTTGTCTCTGTTGATGACATGCTGCTCACTGGTCCTATTGAGACACATATTGCTGATTTTAAGGCTGATTTGCATGCCTCATTTGAGATGTCTGATTTGGGGCATTTGCATCACTATTTGGGCATTCAGTTTATGCACGTTGATGGTGGAATGGCTTTGTGTCAAACGAAATATATTGACACATTATTGTAGCGTTTTGGCCTTGAAGACTGTAAGCCTATTGCCACTCCTATGGAGACAGGTTTACGATTGAGTCTTCATGATGCTGGAGATGCATTTGATGCTGTTCTCTATCAGCAGGCTGTTGGATGCTTGATTTACTTATGCATTACTCGGCCAGATATTCAGTTTGCTGTCTCACAGATGAGTAGGTTTATGCATTGCCCAGGAGTCACGCATTGGAAAGTGGTTAAGCGCATCTTTCGCTACTTGAGTGGTACTCGGCTACTTGGGTTGTTTTATCCCAAGGGGGGATCACTACCGCCAGATTTGCATGCTTTTTCTGACTCAGATTGGGCTGGTTGCTATGACACTCGTGTGTCCACCAGTGGTTTTTGCTTCATGCTTGGTAGCTTATGTATATCTTGGTTGAGCAAGAAGCAGCCTACTGTGGCCACTTCCAGTTGTGAGGCTGAGTATAGGGCAGCTTTCACAGCGACTGTTGAGTGTGTGTGGCTCAGACGCCTTATGGCTGATTTGGGTGTTGGCCAGTCTTCTGCCACCACCATCTTCACTTACAGTCAGAGCGCATTGGCAGTTGCGAGGAACCCTATGTTCCATGCTCGCACTAAGCACATTGAGGTGCATTATCACTATGTCAGGGAGAGGTTCTCTGCTGGGGAGATAAGCTTGGCATATGTGCCCACGCAGGAGAACATTGCAGACCTTTTCACGAAGGCTCTGCATAGGGAGAAGTTTGAAGCTTTCCACAAAGCTTTTGGCTTACTTCCTTTTGTGGAGTGATTTCCACATAGCTTGGCACTTCCTTATACATGAGTGCCAGCTCCTTGTTCACCGCATCACTCCCAGGGAGGATTTGTTGATATATTTAGGTAGTGATGTGTGTGAACACTCTAGGACTGCCGGGGCACTTTTTTCCCTCTTTAGGAGGTTTTCTTCCCCCGGCTTGTATATACGCCTATTGCCCTAATGGGCTACTTATCTTTGTACATTCTCTAGTAATACATTCAGTCTTGTGTGTTGTGCTCCAAGCTTCTTCTTCTTCCTTGTGCTATTCGCGTGCTTCCGCAAACGTCTAACTCCAACAGCTTAGAACCGTTTTGAAGTGGATTGATGTAATTGAATATTATGTGAATCAAATATCTTTTTTTTATTATGGTTATAAATCTAAATATTATGTCAATATTATATAGTTGTTTCTTTCAGTTGAATTGTTATGGCAATGTGCAAAGTGATAGTATGGATTGTAATGTACAATAATGATGTGGATTTCCAAAATTAACATATACAATGATATGATATAGATTTTAAATTGAATGTTATGATGTGGATGATGTTGATTGAATGTTAATTCAAAGATCATAATATGGATTGATATAGCAATGATGATTTGAATTTCAAAAGTTAAGATATTTAGTGATATAATATGGATCATAATTCAAATGTTATGATGTGGATGATATAGATTGAATATCTATTTAAATATTATGATAAAGATTGATATCATAGTGATGATGTGGATTTCAAAAGTTAATATATGCTATGATATTATATGGATTTTAATTAAAATGTTATGATGTGGATGATGTCAAATGATTTTTAATATAGAAGTTAAGATGTGTATTGATATTATGTGGATTTTGATTCAAATCTTATGATATGGAGTGTCATGATGATATTGTATGATGATTGATCAAGTGTTATTATATTATTTGATATATTGCAATTTTAGAACTAAAATTTGAAAATTCAAAATATGAATAATCAACCTGATCATGTTAAATCTCAAAAAATTTCAGATGAATAAAATACAATACGAAATCTTTTCAATCTAAACTATTTTCAATAAAAAATATTTTCATTCTAAAATATTTTTAATCTAAAATATTTTTTATCTAAAATGATTTCAATCTAAAAGGTTTTCAATAAAAAATATTTTCAATCTAAAACCATTTCAATCTTAACCCTTTTCAATATAAAATATTTTTGATAAAAAACTTTTCAATCAAAACCTTTCCAATCCAAAATATTTTTGATAAAATTATTTTCGAGGGAAAGTGCCTTCAATAAAAAAATCACTGAGTTATCATGCAAAAACTAATCGAACTTGTCCGAATAAGCTAACATGGCACTGAATAATTTGGTCGAATGATAAGGGATCATAGAAAAATTTCATAATTATTCAAAAATAATCGAATCATCGAATAACGAATAATGCAACCTAGGTGTCTTGAGTTCAACAATGAACAACCTACCTGTCTTTTGCCAAATGAGGAGATGGTAAAACATTCTTCTATGTTCACTTCCATTTATATACCATGTTTGTTTTGTCTCTTACTCTTAGCACCAGAGGAAGAGAAATATTCATTCGAAGAAGTTAAGTGTGCTTGCTACTTCAAGGTGAAGAGAACAAAAGGTATGGAAGAGAAGTTTGAAGATGTTAACATGATCAAGTAGAAGAAAGATGCAGAAGAAGAAAGTCCAACAATTCCAAAGGGAAAGTAAGACTTCTTTTTTTCTATTATATTTTCCATATACTTTTCCTACTTTTATCCTCTACATCCAAAGACAAGTCTACGAGAACATCTTGTGTGAAGAAGATTGTTTAAAGAAGAAGCAGTTTCTTGTTTTTCATTACACTTGGTCACGTTTTAGTAGGTTTTGACAAAGAATTGCATTCAGAGAAAGAAAAGCAACAAATATCTAAGACAACTTATATGTTTTGACTCATATGTGTATGAGTTATGTATAAGTTGAAGATTTTGAGCAGGCAGCTTATATGTTCCCTCAAAGAATTCTTGGAGTGTCAATTCAGAGCTACTTGGTATATGACAAGTTGCAGACAAGTATATTTCTTCTTTACCTAACTCTTGAGGTTACATATCCAATTCAGTTTGTACCAATATGACATTGCAGGGGGGATTGCTGGAAAACAATGTCACATCAGTCCAGAATCCTTTTAGGGCAAAAACCCTAATTTTGGTACTTAGTCATTTTTGGCACAAAATTTGGGTAAAATTTTTATGAGCCTATCTTATAGAGCTTCATGAGAGCTTTCTAATGGTATATGACATGCAGTGATCAGAGACCAAATTTGGGAGAAAACCCAAACCCTAATTTTCTACTGATTTAGGGTTTTTACCTCATTTGATAGCTCTCAACTTGCAGATCATAAAAATGTCTTCAATTCATTCATTAGGTGGTTAGAGATGTGAAAAAGCAGGTCAAAAGAGTTTTTAAAGCAATAGCCAAAAGCTAATTAAAATAAAGCAAAAGCTAGTAAAAATTTGCGATTGAGTTTTAAAAAGCGATAAGCTTTATTTTGATCTACGAAAAGCACATTTTTTCGCTAGAACACTTGGTGGCCTATATTAGAAGCCTCTTGGTCACTTTTGAAGACATCCCATGCCAATTCTAACGCCAAAGATTGGTGGAGCTTGAGGAGGTGGTGCTCTAGCACTCATGGGGCATCCATGCTGCACTTTAGGAGCAGCTATGGAGCTGTGTTGAGGAGCAGTCATGGAGTTCTTCTTGGAGAAGAGTGTGCTCGCACTCTTGCTCATGGAGAAAATTTACCTATCAGTAGCTTGGTGAAGTGGATCAGCCATCTACATGATGTATTTGAAGATTGTCTTCTACATGAAGATTATGGAGTACTTCAAAGACATTGGATGGAGCTTAACATAAGATTGCATCTTACGTTAACTATTCTCTTTATGCACACAGGTACTACTTGGAGCTTATGGAGGCGGTGGCATCCATATCTAGAGGAGTCCTATTTGGCATACATAAAGAAGAATCAGTACATGCATACTACATGCATTCAAATGAGGTCTTAGAGAAGGTGTTTCCACATGAGTATGAGGATTTCTGTCAGCAACATGTTAGCATTCTATGCCAATTCTATAAGTATGTGATCTTTCACACACACATCTGATTTAGGGTCTTCCATAGCCTAAATTCAGATTAGGGTTTGCTTAATATTAGTTTCAAATTGATCTTTCCTCTTTCTGTCACTCATATTCACTCTTCTACAACCTATCAGGTCATACATCTCATACATATTCAGATTTCTGTCCCTACATCTGAACATTCTTGTAAATTCTGTACATACACTCTTTCATTTATTTCTATTCACATAGAGTGGTTGAGATTTGGACTCCCACATTGTAAATTGACATTTGTATATATGATAGTGTGAGTAAGCAGTGGCTTACGTAGCACTTTACATATGTTGTCTAATCTGTTGATATATTTAGGTAGTGATGTGTGTGAACACTCTAGGACCGTCGGGGCACTTTTTTCCCTCTTTAGGAGGTTTTTTTCCCCCGGCTTGTATATACGCTTATTGCCCTAATGGGCTACTTATCTTTGTACATTCTCTAGTAATACATTCAGTATTGTGTGTTGTGCTCCAAGCTTCTTCTTCCTCCTTGTGCTGTTCGCGTGCTTCCGCAGACGTCTAACTCCAACAATCGGTATCAGAGCAAGTCGTCGCTTCATCTAGGGCGCCGTCGACACTCCTCCGTTTGCAGTCTCAGAATCGCACAAATTTTGGTGAGCATACTCAGCGTGTTTCTGAGATCAAAACGGGTTCGCTTTGTGGTGTCAAAATCGTGATCTGAGCTCGTTTCGACCTCCGAACGCACTATCACAGTGCTTGTGCAAGCTATTTCGTCTTTTTGTGCCAAAGGTATATACCAGTTTTTGTTCACGAGTTTAAGCGTCTCAAAGTTTGCTACAGGTCTAGCAGAACTCGTCGGGGAAGTTTTGTTCAACTTTTTGAGATACAGTCAATTTTCTGCATCAAGGTATTTTAGTCACCGACCATGGCTGAAAGCATTGATGTATTCCGTATGTTGGCTGTTGAGGATAAGTTGGATGGTACCAACTACCCATTATGGGCTTATATGATGTGACATGTATTGGTTGCAAAAGGATTGTGGAACATTGTGCAGGGTGTTGAAAGACATCCTATTACACCTGTAACAACAGGTACTGCAAATACAAGTGCTGGAGCTGATGAAGATGGTGTCGAAGATGATATTGTGCAGATTCCTATTCGTGCTGCTGTTTCTGCTGCACCTACTAGAGAGCAGATTCATTGGGATGGCAGAGATGCCCAAGCACCATTGATAGCTTTGTCTGTCAAACGTGCCATTATTCCTCACATTCGCTCTTGCAGAACAGCTAAGGATGCTTGGGATACACTTACCACATTGTACCAAGCTAGGAATGAGGCCCGTGTTGCTTACCTCCGAAAACAGTTGGAGAGTGAGCACATGAATGAAGGTGATTCTATGGACAATTTCCTAACGAAGATCAAAGACTTGAAGGAACAATTGATTTCTGCTGATGAGATTATACCAGATAGCTCACTTGTGCAGACCGTTCTGAATGGTCTTCCTGATTCATATCAGAGTTTTGCTTCTACTCTTCGGTTGATGATGAAAGGCAATTGTTGGCATACAGGTCATATGAAGAGCATATAGGCACAACGGAGCAGTCATGCACAATACGGCAACAAGGCCCAATCAATTTTTCTCTTAAAGTATTTCCAATTCAAGTGATTTTTATCACTACACACACATTGTAAATCCCGTTTTTGGTAGAATAGACTCCATTTTGTTCAAGCCGAGGAGTCCTCGAGCTTGAGGAGTATTAGAATTAGCTACATACCAATTTTCATAATTTTTAGACTTCGTTTGAGCCCTCAAATAGGCTCTAGAACCTAATTTTTAACTAGGTCGGACACTAGGTCTGGACAAGGCCAAAGCTAGTGAGAAAACTATAAAAAGAGCTAGAGAGCTCATTTTTGGGGTTAGATTGTTTGTGAATTGAGCTTATGTAAGAGAATTTTTGACTAATGCAAAGAACTCCATTGTTCCTCTCCTTGTTCTTGCCTTGTGTGCGCGTGTGTGTGTATGTGTATGCATGCTTGTATGCTTCTCACTCACACACTTGTGCCTTCACTTGCTCATAGTCTTCATACTAGTCCTCACGTCTCCACGGATTGACAATTATGAGGTGAATCTTCTCAAGTTGGTACTCACCATTGTGCTAGAGTGACACCAAATTTGGCGCCGTTGCCGGGGAGAGAGCTTCGAGGACGAGCGTGTGATGGTAAGATGTAGAGTTGAGACATTGGAGTTATAGGTAATATCCTTTCTTTTCCTTATTTTTCTTCATTTTTTCTTATTTTTGCATCACCATCATCGGTGACCATCATCATCCCCACCATCTCTCACCTCCATCTCCATCTCCACAAAAATTTCAGTTTTTTGGTCATATTCCACTCCCCACCTCATTTCCCTCATTTCATTGTGAGAGAGAGCGAAAGAGAGCTTGCATGCGATCCGCTTTTGTGTGTTTTTTGAGCTTTTGTTGCAGGAAGTAACTGTACCACCTTCTCGAGCAGTTTGTGCAGGTACGACAGACTCTACACAGGTCCCGGGATGACAACCTCTGTCTGTCGCGACAGATAGAAAAACTTGATATTTTTTGAATGCATGTTTGGCACGGTAACCTACCTCATTAGAGCACTCCAAATCACTAGAAGTTTCTAAAAAATTTGCGTTTTTTCAGTCTATCGCGACAGACACCGTCTATCGCGACAGACCAAAACCAAGACAGACGATAGACCCCATCTATCGCGACAGACACCCGTCTATCGCGACAGACACCCGTCTATCGTGACAGACAGAGACCCACGACAGACTTAGTCTATCGCGACAAACACCGTCTATCGCGACAGACCAAAACCACGACAGACGATAGACACCGTCTATCGCGACAGACCCGTCTATCGCGATAGACCCGTCTATCGCGATAGACACCGTCTATCGCGACAGACCAAAACCACGACAGACGATAGACACCGTCTATCGCGACAGACCCGTCTATCGCGACAGACACCGTCTATCGCGACAGACCAAAACCACGACACACGATAGACACCGTCTATTGCGATAGACCCGTCTATTGCGACAGACACCGTCTATCGCGACAGACCAAAACCATGACAGACAATAGACACCGTCTATCGCGACAGACCCGTCTATCGTGACAGACCCATCTATCGCGACAGACCCGTTTATGGCGACAGACCCGTCTATCGCGACAGACCCGTCTATCGCGACAGACCCGTCTATCGCGACAGACCCGTCTATCGCGATAGACACCGTCTATCGTGACAGACCAAAACCACGACAGACGACAGACACCGTCTATCGTGAGAGACCCCGTCTATCGCGACAGACCACTCTATCGCGACAGACACCGTCTATCGTGACAGACACCGTCTATCGCGACAGACAGCCCCCCACGACAGCTTGTGTCTATCACGACAGACACCGTCTATCGCGATAGACAGACATTCTCGGCAAAAAAATAAAGGGGTAATTTTTTGGAAATTTAGGCTAAATTTTGGGCATATTTGCATACTCAAATACTCATACACTTACAAAGGCCTTAGAAAAATGCATTAAAACTCATGAAAGGTTCTGTTTGTCTGTTTAACCCCCTAAACCCTGAACGGTCATAACTTTTTCATACGAAATCCATTTTTTGAGCTCTAGGGCTTGTCGGAAAGCTCGTGGCATATACTACACGCCCTCAACTGTTTTTTATAAGAATAATGCGTTGATTTTCAGATATGATATTTTGAAGTTAACACACTGAGGGGTAGGTACACCAAGGGAGCTCTAGAGGAAATTTTTTTAGCAATAAAAAAGGGGGAACAAGGGTCATCAAAAAGTGTCTGAAATAAATTGTCTATCAATTGAAGCATCAAATTGAAGCTAAACTTGGGGTTCTTAGAGGATCATCGAGAGCTTTTGGAGAAAGCAAAGTAAGTGCCAGGGCGAACAAGCTTGGGAACGTACTTCCTGGGTAGACAAGCAGCACCAGGAGGAGCGACTTGAGGTTGGAACATCTCTTAACCCCCTCAGTCCATTCTTAGCATAGGCTAAGTGCGAGTAGTTGTCCTGATTGACTAGGGGTACGATAGGAACACTCAAGTTTGAAGAGCCTTTAATTTCTCAAGTGCAAGGATAGGCTAAATTGAAGTCAAGGGATAACTTAAAGGAAAAGAACTTAAACTAAGCGGACGCAGAACATCAAGTACGACACACTTAAGTGCTCCTGACGACGCTTAATCAAAAACAAGAAAACACATACAAAGGAACTCAAAAGGAACAAGTGATTGGTATCAAAGGATCAGCAACGTACAAAGGGCATATGAACCTGAGATCGGGAAGACACCTAGGGAGAGAGCGTCAAAGCGTTAGATCATCCGAGGCTAGCGTCAACCATACAGCGAGATCTTGGGCCCAACAATTGAGTGATTACCCCTACGTGCTAGACTCAGAAACTAGTGACTCTGACATGTCGTATAGCATGGAAAGACTTGTAGGTAGCTCAGGAATGGCATACCTAGAAAGACCTGAAGGTCCCTACAAGACTCAATTGGAATACATCCAGACCAACCGCCTAGGTGCATGCATCTATGAGGATGGTCTGCGAAGATCTGTTGTCCTAATTTAAAATCCGAATCAGCCCATTGGACTAGAACACCCTGTAGTCAAGTTTGAAAATGGTTCATACATAGATAAAGAAGGAACAATGTATGTGGTCACCAGCCAACCTGAAAGGACAGATGAGTTTGGCAACATAATCTCTGAACCTGAATTAGGTGACATAGAGCAAGGGAACTTAGGAAAGGAGCCGAAAACCCCCCGAGGCAAATCGGTCCTAACAAGGATAATCACTCCAGAGTTAGTTCCCCAGGATAATAGGAGCATAGAATTGCTCTGGAACCAAGAAACGGATGAGGCTTTTTGGAGGTACAAGCTTGAAAAGTCTAATGAAGTGGGAGCTCTTGCCATCTATGAATTCAAAGATCCTGATAGCCCAGGCAAGGTGACCTACTTAGATGATGCTTCTGAGAGAATCTTTGTGATCTCTGAGCATGGAAGACATGCATACACTTGGAAGGGAGAATTTGTTTTTCCCCAACCTTGATCCAATGTGTCTTATGGTCACCAAGGAGCTGGAACATCTCAAGCTCATGGGACTCAAAGAGAAAGGAGTAGAGAGAGACCTGAGGTAAGTTTTGCCAACTCTTGGGGAAGGGAAAGAACGAGAACAGAAACAAATAGAGTGGAACCTGAGAGACATAGAGCCCCAGGGAACCGAAGAAATGCCGATGATTTCCCTTTGCCAAGACCGAGAGAGGACACAAGGACCTTGAGACCGACCCAGCTAGTTAAGTCCATGAAAAACTACTTCGATGGCACTGGAGACCCCTACGATCATGTAGCTGAGTTTAGGCAAGTCTTGAGAGCTGAACAAGTTGAAGATCTGTTCATGCAGTACAATGCCTTTGGTCTAACCCTTAGGAACACCGCCCTGACATGGTTTCAACCACTACACGAGAGGCAATTTAAGAGCATAGATCAACTTTTAGAGGCATTCATTATCGAATTCTCTAAAAGTGGTATAAGACATAACACATCCTCCCTGATATACAGCTTCAAACAAATATCTCAAGAGACAGTGAGGCTCGCAGGCAGAAGATTTAGGCAATATCTAGAGAGATGCCCGGCCCCATAGTTACCCACTCCAGCCAAGCAAGTGGCCTTATTTTTAGATGGATTGTTAAGCACCAAACTGAGATCATATGTGTACTTGAAGGACCCTAGATCCATAGAAGAATGTGTATGCATGTGCATAGACATTGAGGATAATCTAGGGGAGGAATTAGAGCTCTCAAAAATCTACAAAGATTCAGATAGTTCTAGTAGCCTCATTTCCTCATAATCCACATCAATTGAGGATCTAGCAGAAAAGGTAGCTCTGAAATTAGGTGTCTCTAGCAAGCAGATTCCTAGATTTGCCCCCGGAAAACGATGCTATACCTGTGGAGGAGACCATATGGCTAATGTGTGCCCCATCATGGCTCAACCCCAAGTGAACCTTAACAACCAGTACTGCACCATAGAAAGGAGGTACACCAATCACACAACACAAGACTGTCCATATAACAAACAAGCTGTTAGACAAAATTATTCTCAGCCATATCCACAACAAGGAAAGTACCCTAATTAGTACCCACAACAACAGTATGCTAGGCCCCAGCAAATCTATCAACCACCCTATCAAGGGCAACAAAGACCGCAACCAGTCCTAGCGCAGCAACCTCCTGCCCCCACCAATGTGATTCCAGTAAAGTATGCAGTGATAGAAGAAAATCTAAATAGAGCTTTAGTGCCAGTGACATCCTCGCTTTCAGAAAGTGATCCAAGTGATCATAGTTTTGACTCCACCCATGTTGAGAGCCCCCAGGCCTACTACATGCAATCACCGGAGCATAGTGAGTCATATTATTATGAAGAACCGAATGAATCTAGTGGGGAGACAGAATACGCAAACGTCATGTATGCCAACCCCAACTCGAGATCCCAACCTAGGCCGATGAGACCTCCATTTCCTAGAGGGCCATGCTATCGTTGTCAGGGAGATCATCTCATTCGTGATTGCCCTCTACCTGCACCAACACAAACCCAATCTGTGACAATTCAAGGCTTTTGTTCCGATTGTGGAAAGGAGCATTTGTTACGAGAGTGTCCCAAGAACCCCACCAATATACCAAAAATTGCTCCTATCAATGTTATTGGCTTAGTGGTAGACTCCATAGGAAGTGTGACTTCCACAGCCCCAGTACAAGTCATCACGAGAGCCCAGGCACTTAAGCAAAACCAAGACTTAGGCCAGGAAAAGAATGCAGAGGTTAGCGAGACTGAGAGCCAGAATAAGAAGAGGACAAGAGCTTGGAGAGATAGCCATGAACGTATGAAAAGGCAATGGGCAAGAAAGATGAGCAAACTTGAGGAAAGTCTACGAGAAACCAAAGCCAAAATCATAGAAATCATAACTCAAACGCACTCTCACACATCCCCGCCACTACCATCCCCTTCACCCTTCATTCCTCCACCCACCAATCCACCACACGTAACCCAACCACCACCCCGAGTAGGATCAGTCTTAGCCGATCCCACTCCTAAAGATTCAGACATGATGCTTAAAGCATATCAGGCCAGAATCCAAGAAGGGCCCAATGTAACAGATCATGAGAAATGTTACCCTAGAGCTGACCTAGAGCTTGAACGAACTAAGTTGTGTACCAAGATGGTGGAATTGGCTCAAGCCATGTTTGAGACCAATCGCCTTTTCACTTGCTCTAGCTCCACTAGAACACCATTGCATTTTGATGGTCTGTTAGACAGATTGGAGATGGTAATTGCAAAGTCTGGAAAAGGAGCCAACTCCCAGGCTAAGAAAAAGGCAAGTGATAGAATAAGCATTCCTCCCCAGGAAGCCTATGTGCCTAACTCTACGGAGCCAGACACATCATCTTCTATGAATCGGTTCACACCCGAATTCCTACGAGAGATTCAAGAAGAAAAATGGGCTAAAGAAAGTGAAGCCCCTCCTCCTATTGAACTTGTGGATGATGCACACAACCAATTCCCACAAGACATCCCATCCATTTATGAGGAGCAGGAGAGCACCCAATCTCAGGAAAGATTAGACTTTGAGTCCAACTCTCTACAAGAATTACCCCACTTCACAGGCCCATGGGAAGCTAAGTCCACCTGTATGAGAGCACCCACGGTCATGGTAAGAAACGAAGATTCAGTCATACCTAGGAACACGGAGGTAGTGAAGAACACTAAGGTGCAGTGCAATCTCACTTTAGAAGAACTACTCAAGGTTAGGCAAGAGCTATGGAAACATGTAGCCAAACAAGTACCAGAGATAGCAAAACCTCGTTCCCAGGTAGGATCCCAGAGAACAGTGCCAGAAATACCCTTGGACAAGATAGGAGACATGAGTGAGGGTGAAGAGGGAAACAGATATCTTCCTATTACCCATCAAGGATACACCACCAAGGCCATTCTAGACTCAGGTGGAGGAGTTGCAATTGCTACCACTTCCCTATGGAAGCGTTGGGGCAAGCGAGCACTCAGGCCAACGAGAATGAAATTGCAGATGGCCGATGGTCATATTGAGAGGCCCTTAGGATTGCTAGAAGGAATAACTCTCACTACATGTGGTGTTGAGTTTGAGCATACTTTTGCTATATGTGACTTTAGCAAAAACCAAGCCTACGAGATGATTTTGGGGAGACCATTTATGCGGCAGTTGCAAGTGGTACAGGATTGGGGAACCAATTCCTTGTATTTGCAACACTTAGGTGTTACCACCAAAGTCAATCTCAAGGATTACTCTCATAGAGATATCAATCCTATCCAATGGAACCCCATCCATAGAGCCAAAGATGATACGGAATCGGTACATTCCATAGGATCAAGATCCTCATGGATGCATGAAGACACTCACTTATGGATGTGTAAAGCGGCAGTGGAAGAGGAGAAAAGAGAAAAAACCAGAGAGGTAGGTGCGAAGGAAACACATAGATCAGTTCAAGACCCAGCCTATGCACCTGTAGTATTTCCGGACGAAGAATTTGAACCTCACGGTTGGGCAGAAATTCTAGCAACTATGGATGTAGCCATCAATGAAGAGCAATGGACACCCCACTGTGATGAAGATGGCTATGACATTTCGGTCTTCTCCATAGAGCCAATCATGGGAGATGCAGTATTAGAAGAATGCGAACCTAGCCCTGATGCATTTGAAGCTGCAAGTGACTCCGATCTTGAGTCAATCATCATGGACCCACCCTTTGCATCAGACGAAGAATATTTCTATGAAGTAGAAGTTTACCCTCAGAGACATGAAGAGCTCACTAATGATGTGAGATTAACCACACAAGTGACCACTAAGAGTGAAGGAAAGAAAAGGAAGAAGAGAGAAGCCGCACCAGAGGAGGAAGAATCCCTGTTTGAGGTCCCTGAAAATTTCAAGAAGTATGCAATAGAAGATAGGAGAGTCATGGTAAGAATGCCAAAACGCGATGCACAAGCAGGAGAGGCCTATGATAACAAAGAAACCACCAAGAAGGTAGTGGTAGCCATAGAAGAAGGAGAAGAGAGGTGCACTTACATAGGACATGACCTCACTAAGGAAGAGGAGCATGAGCTGATAGCTTTGCTAAGAGAGTACAGAGATGTATTTGCTTGGAGCTACAAAGATTTGAAAGGTGTAGACCCTGACATATGTGCCCATACGATTCCCATGACCACAGAGGCCAGACCTTCAAAACAAAAGCCATACACATACAATGACAACTATGCTGCCAAGATCAAAGAAGAGATAGACCGCTTGGTTGAAGCTGGATTTATCTATGAAATTGAGCACACTGAATGGGTGTCCCCCATTGTAGTGGTGCCCAAAAAGAATGGTAAATTACGTGTATGCATTAACTTGAAGAAGGTTAACACAGCCACTATTAGGGATAGTTATCCGCTTCCTATCACAGAGCATTTATTAGAAAGGGTAGCCGGCAAGGAAGTGTACAACTTCCTAGATGGGTTCTCTGGCTACAATCAAGTAGCCATTGCACCAGAAGATCAACATAAGACTGCTTTTGCCACAGAGTGGGGCATATTCGCTTTTAGGGTAATGCCATTCGGGCTTACCAATGCTCCCACAACCTTCCAGAGATTGATGTGCCATGTGTTTAAAGAGTTCTTGAGAAAGAATTTGGAAGTCTATGTTGATGATCTCTATGCTCATTCCAACATTAGACAAACACATATACCTGAACTCAGGCAAATCTTTGACAAATGTAGAGAATATCAAGTCTGCCTGAACCCAGAAAGTGCGTTTTCATGGTCAGGCAAGGCAAGATTTTAGGACACATAGTGTCAAAGAACGGCATCTCCACTGACAAAGAGAAGGTGAGGGCTATTGCATAACTACCTAGGCCAAAGAATGTCAAAGAAGTGCAAGCTTTCATGGGGCATTGTGGTTATTACCGATGTTTCATTCACATGTATGCCATCATTGCAAAGCCTCTGTATGGACTTCTGACAAACTTTGAGTGGACTGAGGAATGTGAGAACTCTTTCAATGAGCTCAAACAGCGATTATGCTCAGCACCAATCTTGACTACACCAGATTGGAATAAGCCCTTCCATGTGCATGTGGATGCATCCAATTATGCCATTGGGTGTGTACTCGCGCAGCCTACCCGTGAAGGTAATATGGACCTTCCAATTGCCTATGCTAGTAGACAACTGAATGCAGCTGAACGGAATTATACCACGACTGAGAGAGAAGGACTAGGCATGGTGTATGCGGTTAAAAAGTTTAGACATTATTTGCTTGCAAATAAGTTTAAATTTTTTACTGATCATCACGCTCTACTTTACTTGGTGAACAAGCCATGCAACACATGTAGATTGGTGAGATGGTTTCTCTTACTAATGGAATATGACTTTGAGGTAGTGGTGAGAAAAGGCAAGACTCATTTGAGAGCAGATCATCTCTCTAGGCTCACATCGAGAGAAGCCCCACAAGGAGTATCAGATGACCTTCCTGACGCTTACTTGTTTAATTTGGAAGTTGTACCTCAGTGGGCTAAGCCATTAGTGCCAGTATTGACATACGGGCCTAATCACCCAGTCATAAACACTCAAGATAGAGAGGTAGTAAAAGCCCAGAAGTACCATATCATGGCAGGAAGTATGTACAAACAGACAGATCAAGGGATATTGGCTTGTTGTGTGGAAGAGGATGAGTACGCTAAATGGTTGCAGTTGGCACACGTAGGTGCATTAGAGCAACACTACTCAAAACAACGAACCCTACAGACACTAAGGAGACTCGGAGTGCATTGGCCTACTATGGAAGCTAATGTACATAAGATGTGTAAAGAATGCCCAATCTGTTGCACTAAACCACCTGTGGAACATGCCACTCTTTATCAAGTATCCATAGTGCCAGATTGGAGTGAACCATTAGTAGCCTTCTTGAGGAAGAAAACATTCCCTCTAGATATGACCCTGACGAGACAAAGAAGTCTAGAACAAGAAGCCCTAGATTACTCACTCATTGGTGATAATCTATACAAGCGTGGTAAAGATGGTTACCTGAGACTATGTGTCCATGAGAGTGAATATCTCAAGATCTTGGAAACTGCTCACCAAGGTGTAGCAGGAGGACACTTTGGACCAGATCGGGTGATCAAGGCAATACTATTTGCGGGCTTCTGGTGGCCGACCCTTCACATGGATGCACATACCTATGTGAAACGGTGTGATGTTTGTCAGAGAACTCAGTATCCTATACGCAAGGATGAGATTCCACTGAAACCTATGATGGGTGGACGTGCATTTTCTAAGTGGGGAATAGACTTTGTTGGTCCTATTAATCCCCCAGCTAAGGGTTCACATGCTGAGTATATCATTGTGGCCACGGATTATCTAACCAAGTGGGTAGAAGTGAAAGCCACATCGAAGAATGATGCCCAAGCGATCGCTAAATTCTTATTTGAGAATGTGTTCACTCAATACGGGCTACCCATAGAGCTAGTAAGTTATAGAGGGACTCACTTCTTGAATGAAGTCATTGAAAACCTTCTTCAAGAGTTCTTGGTGATACACAAGAAGTCTGCCCCCTATCACCCACAAGCTAATGGACAAGCCGAAAGCACAAATAAGATTCTATGCAATGTGCTAACCAAATTAGTGAATAACAAACGCTCAGATTGGGACAAACAGCTACACCATGCTGTTTGGGCATACAGAGTTGCCTATAAACGGTACTCCAAGCCACGCCCTTTCAAATGGTTTTCGGCCAAAATGCAGTGCTACCATTGGATTTTTTTATACCAATCTTGAAAGTAGCACAAGAGCATGATTGGACAGGCCATGAGTTGTCCTCTAGAATCTTTGATCTTGAACGATTAGGTGAAACACGATTGAGGGCTGCAGCAGGAATATATGCAGCCAAGAAGAGGCAAAAGGCATATTTCGATGCACACGTCAAGGATAAGGGCTTGAAAGCAGGAGACCTAGTCCTAGTCTACACCTTGAAGCAACATGCATGGAAGTTATAGAAGAGAGGTTACGGGCCAATGATTATCAATAGAATCTCCACCAGTGGAGCAGTTCAACTAGCCACTCTAGAGGGTGATAATCTACCAAGTTACATAAGTGGATGCAGAGTCAAGTTATATCAAGAACCCCTGACTGAAGAGATGCTAAATCGACTCAACACTGCCAAGAAACGTAAAGAAGAAGAGAAACGAATTAGAGAAGAAGCACAGGCAGAAGCTTTAGAACGCATCCGACGAATGAAATTGAGGAGACAAGGCAGAGAACCGCCTATGCCTGACACTCAAGAATCTCTAGGCTATCCCATGGCCATGTGCGAGGCTTCAGCTGGACATTCCCATAGAATAATCGACCGACGACCTTTTGTAACCCTAGAAGTAGGACAAGGAGAGAGTGTAAGAACAGTGAGAGCTTTAATTGACTCAGGGGCAGCCACTAGTGCAGTTTGACTTTCTTACTGCCAAGAGCTTCAATTACAAATCAATCCTATAGAGGCATATCTCATAGGATTGGGGGGTGTGGAAACCCCTTGCATTGGCGAGGTGGAACTTCCCCTCTACATTCAAGAGATGCTAATGGAAGTCAAAGTGCTCGTGTGTGAAGACGAGGATCTTACCGAACCTCTTGTCATGGGCAAAGACTGGATCTATGATCATGCAGTCAGCCTCAACCTAAGAAGTGGACTTCTTTAGGCATGGGTAGGCCAAAACCACATCATGATTGAATTAGAAAATCAAGCACATAGGCCGCTAGAAGAGGCACCGAATCCTGGTCCTTCCAGGAGTCCACTTGAAATGAACCATGCTACTCATGACCAAAGTTCTATGGTGCAAAGGATTGCCACTCATGACGAAGGTACAGAAGTCAACAAGGAGTTCCCTTCTTTTCCAAAGAGAATTCGAGGAAAGCAAGCCAGGAAATACAAGATACACAGGAGCCCGAGGACCAAGAAGAATGAACACCAACCAGTACAATACAGAATACCCCTTGGCATGAAGCAGATCTGGATATGCAAAGGTGAACAACCCTCGGCTTTGGAGACAGGATTCCAAAGAGGCATCAAGCAAGCTATAGTGTCGAGGACTACAGCGAAGGAGTATCCTAGGCATCAAGCTAGACAAACCATTTCTATTTGGGTTCCAAAGCAGTCAATGAAGGCTATCCCAAAGGCTAGACAAATATGGGTGCCCAAGACCTGCTTACCAGCTCAAATAACTTCACCTCCAATCACTAGATCAAACCAACACTCACGAGTCCTATTGGCTCCCATCCAAAGGCAAACATCTACACTCCACACCACCACATTCTCTGTCACGCCTCGGAATGTTTGGAAATGGGTACCCAAAAGGCCCCAAACCCAACACACTCCAGTCCGCAAACCTTCACAAATCATCACCAATAAAAGCAACGATTCTAGCATCAAAGTTTGGAGACCTAAACCCCATATCAAACCCCTTGACCCACCTCTGTAAATCCTTTCCCTCTGATGTAGGTGCATTCTAAGAACATTGCACAACCAAAGTATGCATCTAGAGTGAACCCTAACCTACTAACCCACTTGTACACACATCACGAACACTTCACCCACTAACCTCTAACCACTCGGAATGTCATGTTGGTATTGTGGAGGGAACACCATAACATCCTGTTTCCAATGCAATGCTAATGTGCCTCTCTCTTCTTCTAGCAGATAAGCATCAGCAACTACAAGCACTCTCATGGCAGAAGCAACAGGTCCGAGCTCACAGGCAGGAATAATTACTGCAGGAATTGATGTGGATAGTCTACCTGTTGATGTGCCACCAATTGAACGACCTGTGGAGCTGCAACACCTTCAACAGATCCCGGTACCGGATCCACCCACAAGGATCACAGAAAGAGTCCATGCCAATTCTCATTGGTTCAATGGCATGCCAGGCCCATTAGGAGAGGCCAAGTATATATGGGAGTCTAAGTGCGAGTATGACAGATCATGGGTCAGATTCCAATTCTTCTCTAAGGAGTTTGAGACTCTACAGAACACATAGGATCTTCAGACCATATGGCAACGTGCAGGGCTAGCTGAGTACTTCGAGGCACCATTACCCAAACCAGACCTCCTCCAATGCTACTATCTGGTCTCAACATTACAGGCTAATGTAGAAAAGGACAAACCAGGATCGTTTGTTCTGCCTTCCTTGCTGAGCAACAACGAGTTAAAGAGGTTTGAACTTACCTTGGAGTTGGTGAGCTCTGCTTTGAATATGCACGGCACACATGTACCTTCTGAGAAGGATGCTCTCGTTCCTACTAACATGAAGGATAGGAAACTACTGAAGCTTAAAGACATGGCAGCACTCACACCAAACGTGTCCATCCCTCTCCGTATGTGCATGCAACATTTTGCTTTCCCCGGTCAAGACCGCTTCACACAACCGCATAAAAGAATTTGGTTCGCTCTGTACTTAGCGGAGACAGGTGCGTTACCAATTAAGCTTCCTGTATGAATTATAGAGCAGTTGTATGAAGCAAATAAAAGGTCTTCTAGGAAATTAGTGGTGAATGGTTGCTGTGCTATCACAGGCATTATCTACCGGTGCTTAGCATACGATGTACCCATTGAACGTGCCTTAACTTGGGCACAATTACAAATGTTTAAGAAGCTCAAGACGTCCACACATCAATCCAAGCGCATGAGGGGTTCGATCCCTTGTGTCCAGACACGTGAAGTTCTGACTACTCCTGAAGTATCGCCACGAGGGGAGGCCACTGTACCTCCCTTTACCATTAGAATACCTAGGTCTGGATCTGAAACTACAACACAAGCTGCCCCTTCGGCTCCTCCTGCTCCATCTGAATTTGAATTTGCTACAACTAGAGATGCTGAAGGGATGGATCCCCATGACTTCGAAGCATTCTTACAAAGTACACAACTCTCTGATGTAGAGTTTTATTCAGATACAAAAGAACAAGGCACATCTTCACAAAGAAGGAGAAAATCCACAGAAGGTCGCCATGTACATTGGGGTGACGATCAGCAAGGTCAACAACAAGGACATCTAGAAGACGAAGGAGCAGACGAAGAGGAGACCACTGAAGCCCCAGCTTATACAGCAGAACTCCGAAGGCTGTATCAAATCATGGAACGGGTGCGATCGCAACAACTGCTCACCGAACAGAGCAGTAGGGTACTCATGACTCAGCTGTTGGAAGAAGCAAGAGTTGACTCAGAATATAGTGAAGGTCTCTTATTAATGGCAGAAACATATGGGGTAGTAGAAGCAGTTCGGACCGCCATTAGGAGGTCTCCAGTTCAATATGATCCACGAAGATTCCAAACACGACCATAGTCAAGTAAAAATATCCAGATCCCCATTACAGCGGCAGAAGGGCCGATTATTACATCCGAACCCATTGAGACAACCTCCCAAGTAGCAGAAACCGCTAGCCAAGAGCATACAATCATCCATGAAGAGTCAACTGAGCCACTACCACCCACACCCCCACCATCGCCTCCTAGAACAGAAGCCGTGGAGATCACCTCGACCACTCAACCCACCGAACAAACCTTCATCTTCCGTACTCCCACCTCTAGTTCAACCCTATTCTCCACCTTTGAAAACCCAATCTATGAAGCAACCACCATCACTACACAATCCACCGAATCGCTCATAGAGCCTGCCCTAGGACAACCATCCCCCATACCCTCAGTCATAGGTCATCCTGACGCTAGATCTATATTCTTGGGTTTCCCTACTACCACACAACCTTTCATGACCTCCCCGCCTCTACGACCTCAACCCCCAACCACCATCTCTCCACTTCTCCAATCCCTCCATGCCTTCCTTGCTAGAACTTTTCAACCCAGGTCTCATCCATTCCCTTTATTTTCAGCTCCCAACCCCACTTCTCATCTATTCACCACTTTCACACACACACCACCTACCATTCCAATGTATATGGTAGACCCCACACTCGCATCCACTCCTGAAAGTATGGACATTTCACCACCCACGGCACCTCCCCCACCCCCCACACTTCCACCTTCTCCCATTCCCCCCCCACCAATTTCACCGACACACACATCTCCATTAGACACATCATTCACTCTTCCCCTTCCCCAATTCCCTCCCTGTGCATCCTCCATTGTACAAACCACACCATCATCCATAGGAAAAGCATTGGACACCATGCTCACATGTATATCACAGTTAAGGACAGAGTACAATGAGCTCCAGCAACAGAATGAACGCCTGCAAGAGCACTCGGAGCTACTACAACACCGCCTTGCTGCACTAGAAGAGGAAAATGCCCGCCTCCATACACAATTCCATACTCTACAAGAGGCTCATAGCATATTGGAGGTACAGTTACAGAACACAGATCAGGAAGCAATACAAGTGGTAGAAGGTCATCTACGGACACAGCTGGAATGCAATTCAAAGCTTCAGCGAAATATGGCACTACTCAAGCGACATCTTGCTGCCACTCATGAAGGGAATCGATGCCTGCAATTACAAAATCAGGAAAACCTAGAAGCAGCTATTGAAAGCACACCTGGGGCACCCATCAGTCCCTCAAAATTTCAAGCGGTGACCCTTGATAATATCAAGATAATCTTGGAAGACTATGCCATCCTGCTTGAAGCCGATGACCAGTTGTCAGAGGAACTGGGTCAACTGAAGCAGAAACACCAAAAAGAAACAACAGCGACCTCTCAAACCACCTCCTCCGCGGCTTCACTTCTCACAGACTCAGAGGCCTTAAAAGATCTCCAGAATCAGGTCACCGAATTGCAAGCACATCTACTACAATATGAGAGACCACCTTCCCCTCCAGAGGCTCCCACCGACGAAGAAATAGTACAAATTCCTGTGGAACAAACATTTGAAGAAGAATATGACCCGCAACCCTTCCCAGGAGGTCAACAAACGGAAGAAGGTCAGGACACATTTGAAGCACCACGACCCCGATGGCTACGACAAGTGGAGGAAATCGGGAGTTCACATGAAGAGCGAACCGTCGTGCAAAATCCGGCTATGAGAGTCATAGAGGAGACTGTATTACAATCCAACTACTTCAAAAACCTGTCATCGAGACGCCTTATCCACTCATCCGAACTCCAATACAGGCCTTACTATATCATTTTAGCAGATTATAATGCAGAAATACAGAGAGTCACAGGGAAGATACCTTCCTTCGCAACCCAATTTCAACCCGAAGACCTTCCTCCGGAGGTGCAAAAAGGCAAGATCCGTCAACCAACATGGCGGCAGAAACTTCTTGAAACCTATCTTGAAATGCTCCGCACCTGGAACCATGCACCATTACATCTGCTCTGTAATCCATGCTATGGCCCTGTTCCACGATGCCGCTCTGGAAAGCATTCAACATAAAGGTCCAGAATAACGCACAATGCAAGGAATGGCTCAATTATCCATACATTGCGCCACCACAGGGACCACCGTCACTAGCGTACATGATGGGAACAATTTGACATTGGATGCCACGATTGAAGCCCATGCCAGATGTGGCAGCTCAAATGATGCTTAAGATTTTAGATATGATGCAGGTAGTCCTGAAAACCTTTAGAAATGTAGCCGCACCATAGGTACATCTACCGAGGTTTACCAATGGAAATTATGATTTGGTGTATGACATGAGCACCACCCCCAGTATTCGTGTGGCTTACGCCTGGCATGCATGCATCAAATACCTCCCTGCATGTTACAAACAGACATTTGAAGAAATGTTCAGATCATGTTTCTGGGAGTATCACTCGGAGGTCTTCGCACCGAAGCCAATACACATGCTCCATCTCTTTGCTTGTGAACAAGCCATGTACTCCGAGTACTACACCACACCGCAACCAGAGGTCCCCGGTGCAATAAATTGGGATGCATTGGAAGCTGATCTAGCAAGAGGCTTAAGGATAGGAGAACACGAACTTGCCACCAATGTCATCCAATACTATATCGACCACTCGATAGAACAGAGGTCTGTCAGGGGCGACAGACGCTAGGACGGGGGGAATGTTGGTATACAGGTCATATGAAGAGCATACAGGCACAACGGAGCAGTCATGCACAATACGGCAACAAGGCCCAATCAATTTTTCTCTTAAAGTATTTCCAATTCAAGTGATTTTTATCACTACACACACATTGTAAATCCCATTTTTGGTAGAATAGACTCCATTTTGTTCAAGCCGAGGAGTCCTCAAGCTTGAGGAGTATTAGAATTAGCTACATACCAATTTTCATAATTTTTAGACTTCGTTTGAGCCCTCAAATAGGCTCTAGAACCTAATTTTTAACTAGGCCGGACACTAGGTCTGGACAAGGCCAAAGCTAGTGAGAAAACTATAAAAAGAGCTAGAGAGCTCATTTTTGGGGTTAGATTGTTTGTGAATTGAGCTTATGTAAGAGACTTTTTGACTAATGCAAAGAACTCCATTGTTCCTCTCCTTGTTCTTGCCTTGTGTGCACGTGTGTGTGTATGTGTGTGCATGCTTGTATGCTTCTCACTCACACACTTGTGCCTTCACTTGCTCATAGTCTTCATACTAGTCCTCACGTCTCCACGGATTGACAATTATGAGGTGAATCTTCTCACATTGGTACTCACCATTGTGCTAGAGTGACAGCAATCCAAATGCCTTATCATTTGAGGAGTTAGTCTCTATTCTGTTGCAGGTAGATCAGTCCAGGCAAAACAGGTCCATTATGCGAGTTGTAGATCAAGCTTTCCTGGCTAGTAAGAAGGGCAAAGGAAAATGGAGCTCTTCAACTAGTAAGCAGAAATCTGCTAATTCTGCATATTCGAAGAAGAAAGATAAAGATGAGCAGAAATCAGAAAAGCAGAAATTGTTTTGTAAGTACTGTAAAGGGAATGATCATATCATAAAGAACTGTCCAAAACTGGCTGCTAAAGAGGCAAAGAAGAAAGAGGCTGGAGTGGTTGTTGCAGAGACCTCTACACCAAAAACAAAGTCTGCAAATCTTGTGCAGGAAGAAGAATGGGAGTTTACTACTGTCTGCAGTTTTGACCCATCTTCTGATGAGCAGTGCATGTCTGCAGTAGACTCAGATGTTTGGTATTTTGACAGTGGGGCGACCAAACATATTACCTCGCAGCACAATTTCTTCTCTTCACTCGAGCCTGCCCCTACAGGGAATACTGTTACATGCGCCAACAACTCCTCTTATCCTAGTATGGGAGTTGGTAAGATCATTTTGACTACTGCTGATGGTAGTTCTTTCACTTTGTCAGATGCTTTATTTGTGCCAGGGATAAAAAAGAGCCTGTTATCAGTTTTTGCATTAGCTAAGATTGGCTTGGTTGTGAAATTTGTTGATGACAGGTGTACAGTTCGTGATCTGTCAAATGGCGATGTGATTATTGCTTCTGGCATTTTATGTCGTGGGCTGTATAAGCTCATAGATTATGAAAGATCTATTAATGATTCGGCATGTTCAGTTCATGATTCTCAGGCTATGTCAGATGCAAAGCCTTGGCATGCACGCTTTGGTCATCTGAATTTTGCTTGTTTGCTACACCTGCAGAAATCTGATATGGTGTCTTCTTTGCCCAAGCTTGAGGCACCTGGAAAACGTGTATGTGAAGGCTGTATTTTGGGCAAAATGAAGCATTCCTCCTTTCCAAAAGATGGTTCAGTTCGGGCTACGCAGAAATTGCAGCTTGTACATAGTGATGTCTGTGGTCCTATGCAGACACCTTCTTTTGGAAATTACCTTTACTTCGTGACTTTCATTGATGATTTTTCCAGGCATGCATGGGTATATCCACTCAAAGCAAAGTCCGAAGTGTTCATGTGCTTCAAACAGTTTTTGGTTTTGGCTGAAAATCTGTCAGCATGTAAAATGGGCACCCTCCGTTCTGATCGAGGGGGGGAATATATGTCTTCAGATTTTAATGCATTTCTGGCTGAACGTGGGATAAAACACCAGTGTACAGTGCCGTATACACCTCAACAAAATGGAGTTGCTGAACGAAAGAACATGTCACTCATGGAGATGGCGAGGTGCATGGTCAAAAGTCAGGCTTTACCACATAGTTTCTGGCTTGAGGCTGTCATGTGTGCAGCATATGTACTGAACAGGTGTCCCACTAAAGCGTTGCAATCTATCACTCCATATGAGGCTTGGCATGACCGCAAGCCATCTGTTGCTCATCTGCGTGTTTTTGGTTGTTTGGCATATGCAATAGTGCCTGAACAACATCGCAGAAAATTGGATAATAAGGAAGTAAAATGTATTTTTTTTTGGTATAGTTCTGAAAGTAAAGGCTATCATTTGTATCATCCACAGACTAAACGCATTCTGGTTAGCCGTGATGTTGTCTTTGTGGAAGATGCTATTGAGCCATTGCTTTCATGTACTAAGGAGACATCTGTTAGCTCCAAAGACATGTATGATACTTTGATGCCTCTTTTTACAGGTGGATAGTCTAGTGCTTGTCCTAATGAGGCAACTTCTCCGCCTTTGCAGGTTTCATATGATGATGCAGATCATTCCATTTCTGATGCAGATTTACATGATGCACTTCTTGATGAGAGAGCTGATATTGAGCAGGCAAAAACTATGCTAAAATGGCTGGTAAAGACTTTGCGTGATAGCAAATTAGATGCACCTTTGTCATATCGTACTCGTTCAGGCTCTCATAGTGCCTCCTTTGCATCAGATTGCTATGCTATGGCTGCGTCTAGTCTCTGTGATGAGAATGAGCCTATTTCTTTTGATGAAGCACAAAATTCAGAAAATTGGATGGGTGCTATGCAATCTGAATATGATGCTATAATGAAGAATGGTACATGGTCTTTATGTGGCTTGCCTCCTGGCAAGAAGGCCATTGGCACTAAGTGGGTATACAAGCTGAAGCGTAAACCTGATGGTACAGTTGACAGATATAAGGCTAGGCTTGTTGCAAAGGGTTATGCACAGGAAAGAGGCATTAATTTTGATGAGACCTTTGCACCTACATGCCATATGACTACTGTTCGGAGCATTTGTGCACTTGCAGCCCATCATGGTTGGAATGTACATCAATTTGACATTAAAACAACATTTCGAAATGGTGACTTGCATGAAGAAGTGTATGTTTTTCAGCTCCGTGGCTTTGTGCAGAAAGGGCATGAAAACCAGGTGTGCAGGTTAAAGAAGGCATTATATGGTTTAAAGCAAGCACCACGTGCTTGGTATGAGAAGATACATGCCTATCTGATTGCACATGGTTTTGAGAACAGTCCAACTGAAAGCACCTTATATGTTAAGCATGCTAATGATGTGCTTTTGATCATTGTTGTCTATGTTGATGACATGCTGCTCACTGGTCCTATTGAGAAGCATATTGCTGATTTCAAGGCTGATTTGCATGCCTCATTTGAGATTCTGATTTGGGGCATTTGCATCACTATTTGGGCATTCAATTTATGCAAGTTGATGGTGGAATGGCTTTGTGTCAAACGAAATATAATGACACATTATTGCAACGTTTTGGCCTTGAAGACTGTAAGCCTATTGCCACTCCTATGGAGACATGTTTACAATTGAGTCTTCATGATGCTGGAGATGCATTTGATGCTCTTCTCTATTAGCAGGCTGTTGGATGTTTGATTTAGTTATGCATTACTCGGCCAGATATTCAGTTTGCTGTCTCACAGATGAGCAGGTTTATGCATTGCCGAGGAGTCACACATTGGAAGGTGGTTAAGCGCATCTTTCGCTACTTGAGTGGTACTCGGGTACTTGGGTTGTTTTATCCCAAGGGGGGATCACTACCACCAGATTTGCATGCTTTTTTTGACTCAGATTGGGCTGGTTGCTATGACACTCGTGTGTCCACCAGTGGTTTTTGCTTCATGCTTGGTAGCTCATGTATATCTTGGTTGAGCAAGAAGCAGCCTACTGTGGCCACTTCTAGTTGTGAGGCTGAGTATAGGGAAGCTTTCACAGTGACTGTTGAGTGTGTGTGGCTCAGACGCCTTATGGCTGATTTGGGTGTTGGTCAGAATTCTGCCACCACTATCTTCACTGATAGTCAGAGCGCATTGGCAGTTGCGAGGAACCGTGTGTTCCATGCTCGCACTAAGCACATTGAGGTGCATTATCACTATGTCAAGGAGAGGTACTCTGCTGGGGAGATCAGCTTGGCATATGTGCCCACGCAGGAGAACATTGCAGACCTGTTCACAAAGGCTCTGCACAGGGAGAAGTTTGAAGCTTTCCGCAAAGCTTTGGTTTTACTTCCTTTTGTGGAGTGACTTCCACATAGCTTGGCACTTCCTTATACATGAGTGCCAGCTACTTGTTCACCGCATCACTCCCAGGGGGGATTTGTTGATATATTTAGGTAGTGATGTGTGTGAACACTCTAGGACCGTCGGGGCACTTTTTTCCCTCTTTAGGAGGTTTTTTTCCCCCAGCTTGTATATACGCCTATTGCCCTAATGGGCTACTTATCTTTGTACATTCTCTAGTAATACATTCAGTATTGTGTGTTGTGCTCCAACCTTCTTCTTCCTCCTTGTGCTGTTCGCGTGCTTCCGCAGACGTCTAACTCTACCTTAATCTCTCTCTATCTTTGTCTCATCATTGTATGATTAAGTGTGGTATGTTCATGTTTGTGAATTTTGGAAGATATTGGAATCTGTGTTGTAGATCCTAGACCTTGTTGATATATTTAGGTAGTGATGTGTGTGAACACACTTTGACTATCGGGGCACTTTTTTCCCTCTTTAGGAGGTTTTTTCCCCCGGCTTGTATATACGCCTATTGCCCTAATGGGCTACTTATCTTTGTACATTCTCTAGTAATACATTCAGTATTATGTTGTGCTCCAAGCTTCTTCTTCTTCCTTTGTGCTGTTCGCGTGCTTCTCCAGATGTCTAACTCCAACAATTGGTATCAGAGCAGGTCGTCGCTTCATCTAGGGTGCCATCGGCACTCCTCCGGTTGCAGTCTCAGAATAGCATGATTTTTGAGCAGGTTTTCGCTTCATCTAGGGTGCCATCGACACTCCTCTAGTTGCAGTCTCAGAATCACATGATTTTTGGTGAGCATACTCAACGTGTTTTCGAGATTAAAAAAGCTTTGCTGTGTGGTGCCGAAATCGTGATCTGAGCTCGTTTCCGCCTTCGAATGCACTATTGCAGTGCTTGTGCATGCTATTTTGTTTTTTTGTGCCAAGGGTATATACCAGTTTCTGTTCGCCAGTTTAAACATCTCAAAGTCTGCTACAGGTAGATGCCAGTTTCTGTTCGTCTGGGCAAATCTGTTCAACTTTTTGAGATACGGTCAGTTTTTTGCATCAATGTATTTTAGTCACCGGCCATGGCTGAAAGTAGTGATGTATTCCGTATGTTGGCTGTTGAGGATAAGTTGGATGGTACCAACTACCCGTTATGGGCTTATATGATGCAACATGTGTTGGTTGCAAAAGGACTATGGAACATTGTGCAGGGTGTTGAAAAACGTCCTATCACACCTGCAACTGTTACAACTGCAAGTACTGAAGCTGATGCAGAAGGTGTCGAAGATGATGATATTCTGCATATTCCTGTTCATGCTACGGTTTCTGCTGCACCTACTACAGAGCAAATTCGATGGGATGGCAGAGATGCCCAGGCACATGCATTGATAGCTTTGTCTCTCAAACGTGCCATTATTCCTCACATTCGCTCTTGTAGAACAACTAAGGATGTTTGGGATACACTTACCACATTGTACCAAGCTAGGAATAAGGCTCGTGTTGCTTACCTCCGAAAACAGTTGGAGAGTGAGCACATGAATGAAGGTGATTTTATGGACAATTTCCTAACGAAGATCAAAGACTTGAAGGAAGAGTTGATTTCTGGTGATGAGGTTATAACAGATAGCTCACTTGTGCAGACCGTGCTGACTGGTCTTCCTGATTCATATCAAAGTTTTGCTTCTACTCTTTGGTTGATGATGAAAGGCCAATCCAAACACCTTATCATTTGAGGAGTTAGTCTCTGTTCTGTTGCAGGAAGATCAGTCCAGGCAAAACAGGTCCATTATGCGAGTTCCAGATCAAGCTTTCCTGGCTAGTCAGAAGGGCAAAGGAAAATGGAGCTCTTCGACTAGTAAGCAGAAATCTGCTAATTTTGCATATTCAAAGAAGGAAGATAAAGATGAGAAGAAATCAGAAAAGCAGAAATTGTTTTGTAAGTACTGTAAAGGGAATGATCATATCATAAAGAACTGTCCAAAACTGGCTACTAAAGAGGCAAAGAAGAAAGAGGCAAGAATGGTTGTTGAAGAGGCCTCTACACCAAAAACTGAGTCTGCTAATCTTGTGCAGGAAGAAGAATGGGCATTTACTACTGTCTGCAATTTTGACCCATCGTCTCATGAGCAATGCATGTCTGCAGTAATCTCAGATGTTTGGTATTTTGACACTGGGGCGACCAAACATATTGCCTCGCAGTTTCTTCTCTTCACTCGAGCTTGCCCCTACATGGAATACTGTTACATGCGCCAACAACTCCTCTTATCCTGTTATGGGAGTTTGTAAAATTATTTTGACTACTGCCGATGGTAGTTCTTTCACTTTGTCAGATGCTTTATTTGTGCCAGGGATCAAGAAGAACCTGTTATCAGTGTCCGCATTAGCCAAGATTGGCTTGGTTGTGAAATTTGTTGATGAAAGGTGTACATTTCATGATATGTCAAATGGCGATGTGATTATTGCTTCTGGCATTTTATGTCGTGGGCTCTATAAGCTCATAGACTATGAAAGATCTGTAAATGATTTGGCATGTGCAATAAATGATTCTGAGGCTATGTCAGATGCAAAGCTTTGGCATGCATGCTTTGGTCATCTGAATTTTGCTAGTTTTTGCTACGCCTACAGAAATCTGAAATGGTGTCCTCTTTGCCCAAACTTGAGGCACTTGGAAAACATGTTTGTGAAGGCTATATTTTGGGCCAAATGCAGGGTTCGTCCTTTCCAAAAGATGGTTCAGTTCGGGCTACTCAGAAATTGCAGCTTGTACATATTGATCTCTATGGTCCTATGCAGACACCTTCTTTTGGGAATTATCTTTACTTCGTGACTTTCATCGATGATTTTTCCAAGCATGCATGGGTATATCCCTTGAAGGCAAAGTCCGATGTGTTCATGTGCTTCAAACAGTTTTTGGTTTTGGCTGAAAATCTATCAGCATGTAAAATGGGCACCCTCCGTTCTAATCGAGGGGGGGAATATATATCTTCTGATTTTAATGCATTTCTGGCTGAACATGGGATAAAACACCAGTGTACAGTGCCATATACACCTCGAGAGAATGGAGTTGCTGAACGAAAGAACACGTCACTCATGGAGATGGCGAGGTCTATGATCAAGAGTCAGGCTTTACCATAGTTTCTGGCTTGAGGCTGTCATGTGTGCAACATATGTACTGAACAGGTGTCCTACTAAAGTGCTGTAGCCTATCACTCCATATGAGGCTTGACATGATCGCAAGCCATCTGTTGCTCATCTGTGTGTTTTTGGTTGTTTGGTGTATGCATTAGTGCCTGAACAACAACGTAGAAAATTGGATGATAAAGCGGTAAAATTATTTTTGTTCGGTACAGTTCTAAAAGTAAAGGCTATCCTCTGTATCATCCACAGACTAAACACATTCTGGTTAGCCGTGATGTTGTTTTTGTGGAAGATGCTATTCAGCCATTGCTTTCATGTACTAAGGACACATCTATTAGCTCCAAAGACATGTATGATAATTTGCTTCCTCTTTTTACAGGTGGACAGTCTAGTGCTGGTCCTAATGAGGCAACTTCGCAACCTTTGCAGGTTTCATGTGATGATGCAGATAATTCCCTTTCTAATGTAGATGTACATGATGAACTTATTGATGAGAGAGGTGATATTGAGCAGGCAAGAACTATGCCAAAATGGCTAGTGCAGACCTTGCGAGACAGCAAATTAGATGCACCTCTGTCATATCGTACTCGTTCAGGCTCTCATAGTGCCTCTTTTGCATCAGATTGCTATGCTATGGCTGCATCTAGTCTCTGTGATGAGAATGAGCCTATTTCATTTGATGAAGCACAAAATTCAGAAAATTGGATGGCGGCTATGCAATCTGAATATGATGCTATAATGAAGAATGGTACTTGGTCTTTATGTGACTTGCCTCCTGGCAAGAAGGCTATTGGCACTAAGTGGGTATACAAGCTGAAGCGTAAACCGGATGGTACAGTTGATAAGTATAAGGCTAGGCTTGTTGCAAAGGGTTATGCACATGAAAGAGGCATTGATTTTGATGAGACCTTTGCACCTGCATGCCGTATGACTATTGTTCGGAGCATCTGTGCAGTTGCAACTCATCATGGTTGGAATGTACATGAGTTGGACATTAAAACAACATTTCTGAATGGTGATTTGCATGAAGAAGTGTATGTTTTCAGCCCCATGGCTTTGTGTAGAAAGGGCATGAAAACCAGGTTTGCAGGTTAAAGAAGGGATTATATGGCTTAAAGCAAGCACCATGTGCTTGGTATGAGAAGATACATGCCTATGTGGTTGCACATGGTTTTGAGAACAGTCCAACTAAAAGCACCTTATATGTTAAGCGTGCTATTGATGTGCTCTTGATCATTGTTGTCTATGTTGACGACATGCTGCTCACTAGTCCTATTGAGAAGCATATTGCTGATTTTAAGGCTGATTTGCATGCCTCATTTGAGATGTCTGATTTGGGGCATTTGCATCACTATTTGGGCATTCATTTTATGCAAGTTGATGGTGGAATGGATTTGTGTCAAATGAAATATATTGACACATTATTGTAGCGTTTTGGCCTTGGAGACTGTAAGCCTATTGTTGGAGTTAGACGTGTGCAGAAGCACGCGAACAGCACAAGGAAGAAGAAGAAGCTTGGAGCACAAACACACAATACTGAATGTATTACTAGAGAATGTACAAAGATAAGTAGCCCATTAGGGCAATAGGCGTATATACAAGCCGGGGGAAAAAAAACCTCCTAAAGAGGGAAAAAACTGCCCCGACGGTCCTAGAGTGTTCACACACATCACTACCTAAATATATCAACAAATCCCCCCTGGGAGTGATGCGGTGAACAAGTAGCTGGCACTCATGTATAAGGAAGTGCCAAGCTATGTGGAAGTCACTCCACAAAAGGAAGTAAGCCAAAGCTTTACGGAAAGCTTCAAACTTCTCCCTAGGCAGAGCCTTCGTGAAAAGGTCTGCAATGTTCTCCTACGTGGGCACATATGCCAAGCTGATCTCCCTAGCAGAGAACCTCTCCCTGACATAGTGATAATGCACCTCAATGTGCTTAGTGCGAGCATGGAACACAGGGTTCCTCGCAACTACCAATGCACTTTGACTGTCAGTGAAGATGGTGGTGGCATAAGACTAACCAACACCCAAATCAGCCATAAGGCGTCTGAGCCACACACACTCAACAATAGCTGTGAAAGCTGCCCTATACTCAACCTCACAACTGGAAGTGGCCACAGTAGGCTGCTTCTTGCTCAACCAAGATATACATGAGCTACCAAGCATGAAGCAAAAACCATTGGTGGACACACGAGTGTCATAGCAACAAGCCCAATCTGAGTCAAAAAAAGCATGCAAATCTGGCGATAGTGATCCCCCCTTGGGATAAAACAACCCAAGTAGCCGAGTACCACTCAAGTAGCGAAAGATGCACTTAACCACCTTCCAATGCGTGACTCCTGGGCAATGCATAAACCTGCTCATCTGTGAGATAGCAAACTGAATATCTGGCCGAGTAATGCATAAGTAAATCAAGCATCCAACAGCCTGCTGATAGAGAAGAACATCAAATGCATCTCCAGCATCATGAAGACTCAATCGTAAACCTATCTCCATAGGAGTGGCAATAGGCTTACAGTCTTCAAGGCCAAAATGCTGCAATAATGTGTCAATATATTTTGTTTGATACAAAGCCATTCCACCATCAACTTGCATAAACTGAATGCCCAAATAGTGATGTAAATGCCCCAAATCAGACATCTCAAATGAGGCATGCAAATCAGCCTTGAAATCAGCAATATGCTTCTCAAGAGGACCAGTGAGCAGCATGTCATCAACATAGACAACTGTTAAACGCTGTGTTCTAACTGTTAGAACGTGTTTAAACGTTATTTGGGTTCTTGGGAGTGGAAGGGGTCTGTAAAAACAGAGACCCTATACTTGGTTCACAAAATAACCACTTCAGATACAACAATATACTGATGCTGAGAGCTCTATCAAGATTCTGTTGTACTTAAACATTTATAGTTCACGGTTTAGCTCGGCCAACGTGTACCGAATACACTAAGATGCTATATTGCTCTGCACCTAAACTTACTGAAAATACCAGAGACAAGAGTAATAGTTCAACCTTTACCGAATAGGTACCACAATTCGATCAACATCCGAAGACACAGAGAATTCAATTGTTCCAGATACACCGTACTGAAGGTCCAGTACGCAACCCAAGAAATCCTTACTGTAGCTTAACCCTTACCGTATGATGACAGATCTCAATGCTGAAGACAACACGATCCCGCACAGTGTTAGCAACACTACCACAGTTACATAGACTTCACCAAACAACTGGCAGAACATTCCAAGAACGAGTACTAACGCAATACGCGAACTTAACACAACAATCGCAATAAGGATTCGTAGACGATTCACTTCAGACAACAGACCAAATGATCTATTGGATGTAGATGATACTCACAACCGTAATAGATACCAATAGACAACAGACAAGACGAGACACAGATACACACAGAATACTCAGAAATTAGGCAACAAACACCATAGTAACGCTTAGCTCTAATCACCCAGACAGACAGACTGGTGATCTTTCCGAACGATTGAAGTGTCTTTTTTCATTGCTTTATATAAGATTACAAGGTATATGTGTAACAACTTTTCGTACGTGCGCAGGGATATAAAAAGATTCTTGATTTTACAACTGCCAATCCGACGACCGACTAACACTCTGGCACGCACGGTGGACTCGAACCCGCAGGTTTTTACAGAATTACTGTTCTTCTATAATGCCTTCTAAGTACATATTTCTAGCTAATCTAAAGGTGCGGGCGATCTTTTTCTTTAGATTTTCTAACATTTGTTTGACGGTATCCAGTTCTACTAAATGTGCATCTACTCTTACAGAACTTAATGCAATGGCTTCGGTGAGCAAAATCTCTGCTTGCGTCTGCAGAAAAGCCTCTTGTAAGTGGAAGTCGTTGGACAAAGCCGCATCTCTGGATATCTTCATTTCTGCAACCTGCTTCTCCATACTAATTACTCTTTCTTTTTTATTGTCCAGTTGATTTTCCCGTCTCTCGATCTCTTGATTCTGGAACTGGATGGTTTTGGAGTATGCGTCCCTTTCTCTTCGGAGATCTGTTATTAGTTTCTGTAATTGTGCTTCTAATGTCAGTTTTTGCCGTAGAATGTTGTTTACCTCGTCGAATTCTATCTTACATCTCTAGAGTTCTTCAGTTGTTTTCATCGCCAGATCGTACTGTTCTTGGCCTCTTTGAACCACTTCATCGAGCTGCACTCTAGTCTCTTCTAATAAATTGCCTAAGGCTACTCTGGCATCTTCTTTATCCTGTAGATCTAGCTTTAACTGACTGATTTCCGCCTGTGCTTCGCTTAATAATTTGTCCTTTTGGTTGAGATCTGCCAGTGCGGTATCTCTCTGATTGGCAATTGTCTGCTTTTCTGCAAGCTGGGCTTGGAGATGGGTAATTTGAGAGTGCAGTTGATGGTTTTCTGCTTTGACCGCATCTATCTCTTCCTGTAGAGGCATGATATTTGCTTCTAGGACATCCACCTTGTGTTGTAACTCATTTCGGATGTTATTAGTGACTTCTCTCATCTGGATTGGCAATTGTTGTGATAAATTAATGAGCAGTTGCCCCATTGAAGCTAACTCAGAGAATACGGGGATGGATGGGAGTAGAGGAGGGTGACGAGGTTGGGAAGAGGATGCGGTGAGGAGTTGCTGTGAGTTCGGTGGGGAGTAGTTTGGAGATGAGGAAGAAGAGGCTGTGGGTTCATCAGTGTGAATGGGTTGGATAGAGATAATGGGTTCGGCTGTGGGTGTGGGTGGATGAATAGGAAGAACAACAGTATTGTTGGTTACCTTTTCGGTTTGTTGTGTAGTGTCATCGTTTTCGGCAGATGTGGCGTCGACTGCTTTAAGCAGCTCTTCGAAAACTTGTTTGATGATATGTTGTCCCTCCTCTTGTCTTTCCTGCTCGGATTGCCGCTGGGAGGCTTCTTGTGATGAGCTTGTGTCAGACTCGCTGTGATCTTCCTGTTCTTGTTGCCCTTCTGACGAGGAGTGTGCTGATGATTCGTGCTGCCTAGATGTTGCGGTGTCATGGAAGGTTTCTTCATCTTGCTTTTTAGCTTCTTTGTCACCTTCTTTATCTCCTTCGGCTGAACCTTGTGCTTCATTTTCAGATGAACTGATCCTGATTCTCTTCCGGCGGAAGAGTTGATTTAGCTCCTCTTCATCTTCTTCTTCATCATCCTCTAGAAGTTGTGCAGATTCCTCATGGCGCAGAATAGGACCTCGGGGTGGTGGTTGTGCTGCCAGTATTGTCGAAAAAAGGAAGGATAATATGTGCGACAGCTGGGACCTGGGCATTCCTCCCTTGTTTACCTGTTTGATGATAGTAATGCATTCTTTGTGAATGCGGTGGAAGAAGTAGGATGCAAAATTTACAGGTTCTCGGGCGGCTAAGTCTATGGTGGAGTAGAAGGGACGAGATATTCCATAAGTACGTTTCTGTAGGTTCAGGATAGTTACTAAGAACTAAAGGGCGGATCTTTCAGGTTCCGATCGACATAGGATCGCGCATTCGTTTGAAGAATACCTAGGAAATAATTGTATCATGGTTGCTACGGGGAGGTTCGGGCCATTTTCTCGACCTTGCGAAGGGAGTCGAAACGACTCATCGAAAGTTTGAAAGGTGATTACGGTTCTTGTAGGTAAGGATGTGATCGGCCAACTCTGCTCTGTAGCAGGTGTGTTGGCGATGGCGGAGATGATCTGGGCAAAGAAGGGGTGGGATTCCACTGAATGCCAAGGCAGTTCAGCGAAATTGGATAGCCCACGGTTGCGCAGGAACTCTCCTACATTGGCAGGGAGTCCATCACGGAAAGCGGCATAGTTAGCCAAAGCTTCCATGGCACAAACAATGACAACAAGCACAAAACGCAAACACACAGGGTATACACAATCATACAAAGCACGCAAACACAATAGCGATTTTTGGCGAAATGGAGAAGGTTAATTAGATGCGCTGTAGTGGAGAGTAATCATCGTGCGATGTTGAGATGATAACTTCTTAACTTCGTTGTGCATGCATGAACAACTTGCAAGGGCAGGGCGGCGTTGGACATAATTAGGTATCAAAACACGGGTATTTATTGATTTATTTTATTAAGCTCGCAAAGACAAAAGGAAAGAAAAGAAAACGCCAAAAGATGCGGCCAACTGCGAAACGTTTCAGTGTGGATTAGATGCTTGTTGATACGACCGTAGTTTTAATCCATTTATCACCTTTGGAAGAGGAATTCCAGTCAAAGTGGTCAACCGAAAATCTGCTGGGCCCACTTGTTCAGCAATCCGGTAGGGACCAAACCATCGCAACTTGAATTTGCCAGCAGAGCGATTCGACTTTGCATTGTAAAAGAGTACAAGTTGCCCCACCGTAAAAACTGGAGTCTTCAGATATGGATCATGTGTTCGAGCTTGTCTTAGCTGTACTTCCTGAATAGTCATGAAACTGTGCCATCGATGCTCGTCTAATTCTCTGAGTGTATTTAACCGAAATGACAGAGATTCTTCCGGTAGTAGTTTTCGATTGATGGCTACTCGTAAACTTGGCAAAATGATCTCCATTGGTGCTATGTGTTCTAATCCATAAGCGAGTTTGAAAGGGGTTAATCCTGTTGCTACTTTATATGTAGTCCGGTATGACCATAATACGGAAGGTAACAGTTGATCCCATCTTTCCGGTGCTTCCAAAATGAGTTTTCAAAGCATATTCAACAGGGTCTTGTTCGTACTCTCAGCCAAACCATTTGCACGAGGATAATATGGTGAGCTGAATTTATGCGTGATCTGAAAAGAATGTGTAAGTACTTTCATTAAATTGTTGACAAAATGAGTGCCTTGATCTGTAACAAGTTCCAGCGGTAAACCAAAATGTGGAAAGACATCGTTCAGTAGACACTTTGCTACCGCAACAGCTGTAGCAGACCGTAAAGCCCAGGCTTCTGCCCATTTGGTAGCATAATCAGTACATGTCAAAATATAACGATTATTATTGAGTATTGCTGGTGGAGTAATAGGTCCAATAAAATCTAGACCCCATTTCTGAAAAGGATCTAATGGCAAGACAGGTTGTAGAGGGAAAAAATGGCGTTGTAAAGGTTGTCCAGTCCTCTGACAATTATCACAATTTTTGACAAACTGCAATACATCCCTGTTCATAGTAGCCACCAAAGACCACTCTGCAGAATTTTTTGGTGTGTTAAATCTGTAGCAAAATGGCCACCGGAAGGAATTGAGTGAGCCAAAGTAATAACTGAATTAACTTTGTGTGGAGGGATACAACGAAGTAAAATTCGAGTGTGATCCATATAGTATAATTGTCCAGCAAACAACCGAAATTTGCGACTGTATACTGCAATTTTTCTACGCATGGCAAGGGGTGTTGCAGAAGGAAGACATCCATCAGTTAAAAAAGTTAATAACTAATCATAGTAATTAGTTGTCACAGGAGGATCTGCATCTTCATTATTAGTTGGTTCAAAAACATAAATTGCTGGCGTTGTGTCATCCACACCGACCGGAGCTTCACTGGAATCTAAGCGAGAAAGGAAGTCTGCCAAGGCATGTGAACGGCCTAGCCGATGAATAACTTCGTAATCAAACTCTTGTAAAAGCAGAACCCATCGCGCTAATCGACCTCCTAGATACTATTGCCGAACCAGATAAACAAGTGCAGCATGATCTATATGAAAAGTAAATTTTTGGCCAAGTAAATAATGCCTAAATTTCTTGACAGACTACACTAAACCTAGACATTCCCTTTCAGTTACAGAGTAATTCTTTTCCGCAAGGGCAAGCCTTCGACTTGCATAGTAAACTGGCCTGAACCATTTATTGGTTTGTTGCATTAGAACGCTCCCTATTGCTATATCTGAAGCATCAACAAATACATGAAATGGGCGATCCCAGTCAGGAGGCTGTAAGATTGGAACCTGTGTTAGTAATCCCTTTAGACGATCAAAAGCAATTTGATAGTCCGAGGTCCAATCAAACTGTTTAGGAGTATTCGTGATTAAACGATTGAGTGGAATGGCTAAATGAGCGAGCCACCGTAAATGACGACCATGCCAGCGGACTTGACCCATAAATCTCATGACTTCTTTTGGTGTAGTAGGAACAGGTGCTCCTAATATAGCTGCAACCTTATCCGGGTCGACTTGTATGCCCTGTGCTGATACAATATGGCCAAGTAATTTACCACATGAAACGGCAAACACAGATTTGTTTGGGTTTAAACAGAGTCTGTATTCTCTGCACTTCTCAAAGCAACACCGTAAATGGGACAAGTGTGCTACCATCTTACCAAATAATGAAAAATCATCAAGATGCACTTGCATAAACGAGGTAAGATAAGGTGAGAATATCTCCTGCATGCATCGCTGAAAAGTACTAGGGGCATTTCTTAACCCAAACCACATAACAATACATGCGAAAACACCCCAGTTGGTAATGAAGGCGGTCTTCGGTATATCCTGTTCAGCCATTCTAACTTGATTATACCCACTGTATCCATCTAGGAATGAATACATTTCATGTCCTGCTACTCTATCAAGCATGGTATTAAGAAAAGGTAGTGGAAATGGATCGGGCACCGTAGCTGCATTCAGTTTCCGGTAATCCACACATATTCGTAACTTCTTATTCTTTTTAGGGACAATAACAATTGGTGAGATCCATTCAGCGTGCTCTACTGGTACAATGAATCCAACCTTCAATAACCTATCCAGCTCTACCTTTACCTGTGATGCATAGTTCGGGTTCATCCGGTAGCTGGGTTGTTTGATTGGCTTTGCTTCTGGCTTCAGCATGACCCTGTGTTGGTAGATGCGTGGGTCCAGACCTTTCATATCTTTGTAATCCCATGCAAATACATCAGAAAATTCTCGAAGTAGTTGGATTAAATCTGCTTGAAATAACTCAGGTAAGCTTTCCTTTATCTTAACAGGACGTGGATTTTCTTCATCCCCTAAATTGTAGGTGATCAGCTGATCCTCTGGAACGTAGAATTATCGAGGCTTCTCTGTATCCTCAACTGGCTTAAAAAGTTGTTGTAGATCAGCGTCATCTATGGTAGCCTTATCTTCTTTCATATCTTTTTCTTTACAGTCATCACCATACAAACTGCAGGATTCCAATTATCTACAACAGATTGTAGATCAATAGTTCCTAGGGAGATCAAGTCAATGTTATTTTTCAGAAACTCTTCTTCTTCATCATCTGACAACCCATCTAGCATATGGACTGGTTCTGCAAAATACGGTTTAGCATGCAACTCGCAAGGCTGTATAGCATCTAATTTTACAATGTATTTACGATTATTATCTTTCAAAGTGAGTTCCTGTGCAGACCAATCTTGTATCACCTTAGCTTGCTTCAACCAAGGATGGCAAAAAAGAAGATTATAATCAAGGGTGGATTCCGGTAATTCTAGGACGACAAAAGTCATCTTAAATGTGGTACCCTGCAAAGTTATTGGTACATTTTGGACAAGTCCTACTGGATGGACTCTTGACTGGTCAGCCATTCTGACAAAGAACTGAACTGGTTCGATTTCAGTCCATCCTAACTGCTTACACAGTGCAGCAGTAGCAATGTTGACACCAGATCCTCCATCAATTAGTACCTGTGTGATTTTATGATTTTTATACCATACCGTAATTAAAGGAACTGAATGATCGACCGTAGAATCAGGTTCCGGTTGCACTGTCGCTGTGGCTGGAATGCAAGAAGGTACAGGACTGAACTGTTGTTGGAATTGCTGCCGAACTCCTGGTACTAATGCAAGTAATTGGCCAAGAGGAAGAGTAATGGACACTTTAGATAAAATTTCCCAGGCCTTATGTGATTGAATTGTGTTTTCCAGAAATTCTGAAGATGATGCACCGGCTGAAGATGATGTATCTGCTGAAGATGATGTGCCTGCTACTGAATTAGAATCTTGTTTTTGTGTTCCTTGGTTAGCGGAGCCTGGGTCACCGAAATAGGATCTAGAAACACTGGGGTTCAGTGGTGGTCCATTGACTGGCCTTATCATACATCCTTTGTTGTTCATGTATGCCTGGTTCAAATACTTCTGCTGCTGGTTGCAGTTGCTTATCGGATCGGGTCTGAATTACTGCAGCTTGCGTTTCTACTGGTGTAATTTGTAGCATATTAGTCATTGGGTTGTGACGTTCTTTCTTCCTCTGATCATACTCAGTTGCATCCTTACAAAATCTTATAATGTGACCAAATTCACCACAAAAATGATAGCGCGGTGGTGGCAAATTGGGTGCAGGTCCGGCCTGCCAGTGGTTTGCATTGTAGTTATTATTTCTTTGTCCTCTGTAATTTCGATAACCTTGTTGCTGGTTGTTTCTCATTTGCAAAGGTACATAGTGATTGGCTGGCTATCCTGGTTCCTGTATAATTGCATTCACTGTTGCGGTTCCCTGCACTTTGGCATTGTATGCATAGTTTTCGATGGTATGTCCGATCGTGTTGCAGATAGCATAAAACAACTGATTAAGTGCACAAGTGGCACTAGTATGGCCTGGATTCTTACATGTAGTGCAGTACATCTGTCTGGTCGGGTCTTTGGCGACATTTCTATTTGCTTTTAACCACTCCAGATCTTCTGTAAATCCTCCAACCTTGTTTTCAAGTTGCAAAGCCATTGCGATCACGACATCTAGCGTCATAGCTCCTACACAGCGTATGATCATAATCTGTTTAAGTTGCGGAGTCAATCCATTGATAAACCATTGAGTGATAACGTCATCCGAAAGGTTGGCATGTGCTGGTGGTAATTGCCTCAAATGGGTTTTGAATAGAGTGGCATACTCCTCCACTGTTTGATTTATCTTCTATCTATTATTTTGTAGGTAGTCGAAAATTTCGGCTGGATTCTTCTTTAGCCTGAATCTTTGCAAAAATCCCTTACCGCTTCATAGGTGCCGAAATGGTTAATATCATATTCTGTAAGCCATTTAGCTGCTTCATTAACCAATGTAGATTGGAAGACAATAGCTTTATACGCCGGATCAGTGGATGATTGAGCACTGCGTAACCTATCTCAAATGTGCGTACATGAGCATCTGGGTCATCACCTGGAAATCCACCAAATTTGGTGTACGTCACTCCTATTGGAGTCGGCCTGGGTGGGCATAGTTGTTGTTGTTGCTGATGTTGCTGTTGTTGTTGTTGTTGTTGTTGCCCGTTCATCGTGCTGATGGTTGTATTGTGACTATCTTCTGTATCCCGAGGTTGAGTATCTGGACCGTCGGAATCTCTATCGTCAATCGGTGCACTTTTTGGGTCGATAATCTTGTTCAGTATGTTTTGAATCTCAGCTTCGAACAAGCTACCTTCCTTCTTGATGTCAAATGTAGGAAAGCTTACTCCCAATAGCGATGACTGGGCTGAAGATTCACCAAAAAATGGTAAACCGTCGTCGGAAAACTGCGATCTTTCAACAACTGTTACCGAAATATCACCGGAATGTGTCGATTTTTCACCAATACAGGGTGCTTTTTCTCCCTTACTGATTTCTTTGGCTAAAGCGTCTCTATTCATAAACAAATTGGAATCTTTACCCAATGTTGTTAAACTAACTTCAGGTTGCATCCTAGTAGATTCTGGAGTTACTATCTCTTCGACAGATTGGGCCGAAATTGTACCGGAATCTACCAGAGATATAGTACGTTCCACCGGAATATGACCGGAATCACTACTAACGTTCTTTACCTTCTTGTCAACTGGTTTGGACCTTCCTGCGCTTCTACCTCCTCGAGGCGTCCTTAGCAAGTTAGGTACCCAAGGCTGTCTGTTCTTTGGATACGTTTCACCGGATCGAGTAACCGGCATGTATCATCTTTTGGTACTAATCGCGTACTAGTAATGTCGATTTACAATCTACAGTCACGTTTCCACAATTGGTTTGCAACAATCTGATCTGTTGCCACTTTCCCATAGATGGCGCCAGTGTTAAACGCTGTGTTCTAACTGTCAGAACGTGTTTAAACGTTATTTGGGTTCTTGGGAGTGGAAGGGGTCTGTAAAAACAGAGACCCTATACTTGGTTCCCAAAATAACCACTTCAGATACAACAATATACTGATGCTGAGAGCTCTATCAAGATTCTGTTGTACTTAGACATTTACAGTTCACGGTTTAGCTCGGCCAACGTGTACCGAATACACTAAGATGCTATATTGCTCTGCACCTAAACTTACTGAAAATACCAGAGACAAGAGTAATAGTTCAACCTTTACCGAATAGGTATCACAATCCGATCAACATCCGAAGACACAGAGAATTCAATTGTTCTAGATACACCGTACTGAAGGTCCAGTACGCAACCCAAGAAATCCTTACTGTAGCTTAACCCTTACCGTATGATGACAGATCTCAATGCCGAAGACAACACGATCCCGCACAGTGTTAGAAACACTACCACAGTTACACAGACTTCACCAAACAACTGGCAGAACATTCCAAGAACGAGTACTAACGCAATACGCAAACTTAACACAACAATCACAATAAGGATTCGTAGACGATTCACTTCAGACAACAGACCGAATGATCTACTGGATGTAGATGATACTCACAACCACAATAGATACCAATAGACAACAGACAAGACGAGACATAGATACACACAGAATACTCAGAAATTAGGCAACAAACACCATAGTAATGCTCAGATCTAATCACCCAGACAGACAGACTGGTGATCTTTTCGAACGACTGAAGTGTCTTTTTTCATTGCTTTATATAAGATTACAAGGTATATGTGTAACAAGTTTTCATACGTGCGTAGGGATATAAAAAGATTCTTGATTTTACAACTACCAATCCGGCAGCCGACTAACACAACAATGATCAGAAGCACATCATTAGCACACTTAATATATATGGTGCTTTTAGTTGGACTATTCACAAAACCATGTGCAACCAGATAGGCATGTATCTTCTCATACCAAGCATGTGGAGCTTTCTTTAAACCATATAATGCCTTCTTTAACCTGCACACCTAGTTTTCATGCCCTTTCTGCACAAAGCCATGGGGTTGAAAAACATACACTTCTTCATGCAAGTCACCATTCAGAAATGCTGTTTTAATGTCCAACTGATGTACATTCCAACCATGATGGACTGCAAGTGCACAAATGCTCCGAACAGTAGTCATACGGCATGTAGGTGCAAAGGTCTCATCAAAATCAATGCCTCTTTCCTGCGCATAATCCTTTGCAACAAGTCTAGCCTTATACCTGTCAATTGTACCATCAGGTTTACGCTTCAGTTTGTATACCCACTTAGTGCCAATGGCCTTCTTGCCAGGAGGCAAGTCACATAAAGACCATGTACCATTCTTCATTATAGCATCATATTCAGATTGCATGGCAGCCATCCAATTTTCTGAATTCTGTGCTTCATCAAAAGAAACAGGCTCATTCTCATCACAGAGACTAGACGCAGCCATAGCATAGCAATCTGATGCAAAGGAGGCACTATGAGAGCTTGAACGAGTACGATATGACAAAGGTGCATCTAATTTGATGTCACGCAAAGTCTGCACCAGCCATTTTGGCATAGTTTTTGCCTGCTCAATATCAGCTCTCTCATCAACAAGTGCATCATGTAAATCTGCATCAGAAATAGAATGATCTGCATCATCATATGAAACCTGCAAAGGCTGAGAAGTTGCCTCATTAGGACGAGCACTAGACTGCCCACCTGTAAAAAGAGGCATCAACGTACCATACATGTCTTTGGAGCTAACAGATGTCTCCTTAGTACATGAAAGAAATGGCTGAATAGCATCTTCCACAAAGAGAACATCACGGCTAACCAGAATGCATTTAGTCTGTGGATGATACAGACAATAGCCTTTACTTTCAGAACTGTACCCAACAAAAATACATTTTACTGCCTTATCATCCAATTTTCTGCGATGTTGTTCAGGCACTAATGCATATGCCAAACAACCAAAAACATGCAGATGAGCAACAGATGGCTTGCGGTCATGCCAAGCCTCATATGGAGTGATAGACTGCAGCGCTTTAGTGGGACACTTGTTCAGTACATATGCTGCACACATGACAGCCTCAAGCCAGAAACTATGAGGTAAAGCCTGACTCTTGACCATACACCTCGCCATCTCCATGAGAGACCTGTTCTTCCATTCAGCAACTCCATTCTGTTGAGGTGTATACGGCACTGTACACTAGTGTTTTATCCCACGTTCAACCAGAAATGCATTAAAATCAGAAGACATATATTCCCCCCCTCGATCAGAACGGAGGGTGTCCATTTTACGTGCTGACAGATTTTCAGCCAAAACCAAAAACTCTTTAAAGCACATGAATACTTCGGACTTTGCTTTGAGTGGATTTACCCATGCATGCCTGGAAAAATCATAAATGAAAGTCACGAAGTAAAGGTAATTCCCAAAAGAGGTTGTCTGCATAGGACCACAGACATCATTATGTACAAGCTGCAATTTCTGCGTAGCTCGAACTGAACCATCTTTTGGAAAGGAGGAACGCTGCATTTTGCCCAAAATACAGCCTTCACATACATGTTTTCCAGGTGCCTCAAGCTTGGGCAAAGAAGACACCATATCAGATTTCTGCAGGCGTAGCAAACTAGCAAAATTCAGATGACCAAAGCGTGCATGCAAAAGCTTTGCATCTAACATAGCCTGAGAATCATGAACTGCTGTTGCTCTAAGGGTTGCCTATAATTTTTCCTCAGGCTATGGCATCCTTTAGCCCTCATGAAAATACCATCTTTTTGTAAATAAGGAGATGTCCATGTGAACACTCTCCTAAAACCACTTTTTGATAAATCCCCTAAGTCTATGGTATTGAAGCCTTTCCTTGAAAAATCCTTTTTGAACAACTCCTTTTTGAACAAACACAAAAATCCCCACGTAGGAAATCTCACGCGCTCATTTCTTTAAGAATGGGTTGTTAGGAAGAATCTAGAGAGATATGACCATGTGCTACTTTTTGACTTTTCCAAATGAGCACATGGGGAATTATGTAGAGCCTATAAATAGAGGCTCACTTCTTGTAAAGGGGGTCCCTTGGCCATGGCCTTGGCCTCCATTTTGGTAATGGAAGAAGGTGTCATTTGTTACTCTCTTGCCTCCTTGTGTGCAATGGCGTTGGTCTTGGTGTATGGATTTGCATGTGTGTGTGCATGGTTGGGAGGATGTTCCCCTTTGCTCCTTGTGACGTTGGCCATTGTTGCCATTGGTCCATGAGCGTGGGTGAACCTCTCCTCTCATTCTTTGCCCCAACTTGGAGAAACTTCTCACTTCCATGTGAGGCGGTTAGGGTTTGTTGTTCCCCTTCTCTCAACAATTTGGCGCCGTTGCCGGGGACGTCGGCCTTTAGCCGTTGGTTTTTCCAAGTTTGCGTGTCCATACTTCGTGAGATGCACCTTGACACTTGGAGGAGGATGAATACGTGTGGCCTTCGGTTGGCCTAGGGTACCTCTCTTCTTTTAATTTTTGAGTAGTTTTAGTTCATTTTTTTGTTTTTTGCACAAAAACACCCTCTTACCCCCCTTCTCTCTCTCTTTTTCTCTCACATACACACAGTCTCCCACACAGTCACTCAAGCATCACCCTCCATCTCTCTTCCATTTCTTGTTTTCAGTGATGTTCTTGAAAAGAGGAATGGGTACTACTCTCTCTAACGCCTTCCTTTCTTCATTTCTTTAAAAGAAAAAAATATAAATATATATTTGTATGTCAAAGAAAGACAAGATTCGAAATGGTCACTAATATAAAATCTTCACTCGCGAATTTTTTTTGGATATATAGTTTCTTGATTTGAGACGACTATCTTTCTTGTGCAGAAGTGAGTACGAAGGTCATTTGAGGGCATGTTAAGTTCAAGAAGTATTATTTTTCCCTCTCGCTCACTCTAAGTGAGTAATGAATGATGTTAGGCGTGCAGGATCTGAGTCCTGACATGCATTTCTTTTGGTTGTCCTTACCACCCACCACATTAAAGAGAGGTTAAGGCGAGCAAAAGCCCTCGATTCTCTCTCTTGTTGAGGTGGTTGTCATCGTGAGTTAGGGGGAGAGCATGCTCTCCATCCCTTTTGTCTTTTCGAAGACGCAGGCAGCAACGACATTCCTGGGCAGGTTATGGTGTTGTCTGCTCCCCTTCCGTATCTACTTCATCAGGTTGAGACCTTGTGCCCTTTGAATCACACTTGCCATTGTGGTTGAGGGAAGGCTGAGCCATTAATCTCTCTGCGGGCAACATAAGTTGGGGTTGAGCATCATCCGCTCCCCCTTATGCTTTAGCGTTTTCCTTCTTTCAGGTGCTCTGTGGAGTCGAGCTTTGTTGGGTTGAGTTCCTTCGAGCTCCCCATCTACTTTTACTGTCGAAGTCGTGCTTGTCAAACTCCGCATCATCACGAGCTGCCCGGGTTGAACTTGGCTTCCCCACATGTCCTCATCGAAGATGGCGATGCCTGCAGTGTCCGGTTTTAGACATATGTATAGTTGCTTCATGAAGGCTTGGGGGGTGAGTCTCGTGCTCCTCCATGTTCAAGGTTGAACTCGGCTCCCTGGTCTTCGTTTGGCATGATGGCCTAGGTCATCTGCCCCCCCTACTTCTTTCTGTGTACAAATCTGAGCCATTGGCCCCCGATGTGCGCGACCATACCCAGCTTTGGTTGCCACTGTCAATCCCCTATCTTGGTATCAAGCTATGTCGAACCTTCTCTATCACACGTCAACAATCTTGGCATCTGCACAAGTTGCACCTGGTCCTACCTTTGCATGCCAAAGTTTTGCAAACATTCTCTACTCTGAGGTGTGTTGGGAAGTTATGTTGGGACGAGCTTTGTCCTTCACGACTGCCTATGGTATATAGAACACACAATGGTGGGGCAAGCCTTGATGCACGACTTTCCTCATCAAGGTCTATCATCACTTCCAGTGCTAAGCTTTGCCTTACCTCCCAAAAGAATGCCGTCTCCCTCTGTCTCCTCCGAACATACTAAAAATTGACACCACGAATTTTTCCTTCTGTTGCTTGAAGATCTTGTTATGGTGCAGATGGTCGACTGTGTAGGTATTGTCCTAATTCTACCCTCCTTCTCCTCCTAATCCCCCGTTGGTTGGCATGCAACTATGATGTTTTTTCCTTTTTATGTGTAAGATCATTCCCTTTCGTGTATCAGCAATGGCGCTTGGTTTCTTTATCACCATGTAAAGTTGCTCGTAGTCGATACAAGCATCACACAATACTTTCGTTAGTATGTGTGCAAACATTATTAATATCATCCATGACTCTATGTTCTTTGCGCGAATCTTTTTTGTGAGTTATGCTTCAAGTGTTTGAATCATGCGTATTTCATGCACAATGGTCATTACTTGGGGTGGTGGGCATTGATCACGGGTATTTATTTATCTTCGTTATGAGTTACTGCAAGGTCTATCTTTTTTACCATAACACCTAGAGATATGCGTAATTAGCACGAATGTCAACTTGATACACTACCGGACATGAGAAGTGATTGGTTAATCTTCCATTTGGCACTCATTTCTACATTGTTGAGAATGTGTATTACTGCTTATTTTAGAGTCTTACATAAAAGATCTGGGTCAGAAATGATGCTTTGATTTCAACTGCTAGTTATAAGTACATGCTTGGATATGGCCCTATCTTGCTAAGAAGATGCCCTCTTCAAATACAATTGCTTCATGACTAATAAGAACCCTTGACTTTTAGGATTGACTTGGTTAAATGAGATCAATGCTAATCATATGATATTGTGTGTTCTTTCAAACATAGCTACACGTTTTGTGGGTGCACAGATCCTTTGACCTCCTTCGACTATTTTGGGTTGGATTACTAACACTATTTTTCTTGATGTGTGTATACTAATGGGTGTATTCCTATACCCATTAGACAAAAGTATATCTATACCCAAGATGATGACTCTCCTTAAGGGTTGTTTGATAATTTGTTTTTTGTAGAATCTATAGTGGGAGCACTTCTTGAAATGAGTTGAAGAATTCAGGTATGTTACCACTATGCTGGGATTCCGTATGATGTGTGGGGGGGTGCTATCCTATAAGAAGGGCTACTAAGATTTGAAAATACAAGTGTTTGCTGATAAATTGTCATGGGGATCTATTGGGTTACTTAAATACCTTTGCTCATATTTCCTGAATTTTCTGAGTTTCAGATACACGAAACTACTAAGGCATGTCTTGTGGATTGATAGTATGTTCATGCTGCATCCATGAGGTTGGGCTTGCTTTACCTGTATAGCACTCGGGCATGTTTGTTGTTTCTGAATTTGGGGATTGCTTAACTACAAAATGAAGTGTGTACACAGGACTGTTCCCTCTTTCTTGTTGCTTAGAGGCCCTTCAGGTTTGGCCAGTTGAGCAGGTGTTATATTGAAAAGAGTAGGTGAATAGAAGTAATCTTGGAGTTTCTATATCGACACCCGCTTTCCTCTCATAAACCGTTGCACAATCACTCCCTTACTCTCACTACCCATACATGATAAGGGTATTGCTCAGATCCTTCTTAACAGTGAGATTCGAAGTAAAAATTTAACATCTAAAGTTGTACTTTTTAGAGCTTTCACTTCTGTGATTAAAGGTTTTTTCGAACTGGGTTGTTAAGGATGCAATCGCTCAGGGGAAGCCCTTTATGTCTGAGGGTCCACTGGTAGGTTGATTGGCGAAGCTGATATGTGCCCTTGGCTTAAGAAACCCCTGCCTTTATTATACTATGCATTTGATGGCATACTGTGAATTGAGGAATGTAATGATTTTACTACAGTCATGAGAAATTAAGCTTCATGTATAAGTTAACATTGGCTGTAGTTGTTGATGTAAACACCTTATGCTATTACGGAAACATTGCCTCTGACTTTTCATCATCCATTTTAAGGAATATCTTTGCTCGTATACAAGTGGCTAAAACTCATTACCATAGTTATTACATAACGCGGTTGCCAGATGAACTACACTGATAAATTGGTTCTGCAAGATGGTTGATATCTTTATGACATAGATGTTCATGAGTTTGTTTCTTCAAAGCCATTCATGTGTATGTTTCTTGTCCATGGTTGGCACAGATTTGAGAGGCAAGACAGTGTATGCTTGAGAAATTGCATGGCTCATAGAGAGTTCACTTTGATACGGGAAATGTTTAAACTGGCATAACAGTGACTCGCATGCCAAAAACGACGTTACAAGGACTAATTCTCCCTTATGCATTGCATTTTTGTATGGCTTTTTCTCCTAAAGTAGTATTCATCTCAGGAATTTGTCAAAATTATCGCTTGTGATAAAGCTTATCAAATATTTTGCTCATCTAGCTTGTTGATTGTTGCCAAACCTTCCAGTTCTGAACTCTAGGGGTATTGTATCTACAAGGATGCTTTCTGCAAAAGAAATTGCGAATTTTTTCAGGCATCATCAAGAAGTCCACATGCGTTGTGTTCTGCTCTCCAGGGTGGTGTCTTAGTACTGCTTGATGTATTTTTCATGATTATCTGATATGATTTCACTTCTATATGGTCGTAATACTTGGAACTTCATTTTATAGTCCTTAATGTTATTTGGACAATGTGGTTGCTCAGTTCATTTTTTTTTTACACCTTTTTGGGCCCCAGACTGACGATTTTGACTGACTCTATAACATACATCTTGCTTAGATGGGAAGCTGTAGATATTTAAACCTATTTCTACATTGAACAAACCATGATGGGTCTTCACAATCAGAGCAATTTAGGAATGATTTCTCCATTTCCTCATTACCTTCTCTCGTGTCTTAAAAAGGAAATTCGTGAAATGTTTTCATGAATGCAAGAACTGGGTTCACACTTAAGTGTATTGTTTTTTGCCAGGGAACAAATTCTTTGGTTTTACAATGCTCACTTCATGCAGTATAGGCCAACACACACAGAACTTAGCTTTGACTCTTGGACTCCTATAGATGCTCTCTTGTGAATATTGTGTTTCTTTAATACTCACAGATTTGTTGATTAATTTGAAATCTTGTGACTGCCCCTGTGGGATTGGGCCTACATGTTTTATCAATTCTGAAAGGATTTACTTTGTGATGCGCTCACTTGATTATAGGCTAATTACTCATTACATCTCTTAACACCTATTGAACGTCTGCATTAATCACTTTTTTGCCCTGTTAGATGAGGAGACACCAGGATTCACAGAAATCGCTCTTGATGACGTAGAAGTTATCTAACCCTTGCCCAAGCATGTCTACTTAGCAAAAGATACAGATGGCCTTAGTCACTGAATGTTGTATTTTTCTCTCATCCATGTTCACCTTCTGCTCATTGGATGTCATATAAACTAAGCGAGTGTGCTTTAAGTATTGGTGACTTGGCAAAATTTTAAGTCATATGGACTACCACTTGAGTTCTTCACCTTTGGTGCTTTGATTTGCAGAATACAGGAATAGCTAGCTCTCCATGTGGATGTAAGCCAGTCCTTTAGGACTTGATGTCCCCTGATGTGGAAACTAAAATTGACATGAATGTTTATCTCATTACAAAATGCAGTCTACTTGCTCTTTTGTATGTCATTTCAGGTTTTGGAGTTTCTGGAGGCATTTCCAGCCTTACCAAAGACTGCATAATGGGAGGAATGCCGGGCTGACTGCCCCCCAAGGGGATTGTGTCGCTCAGCTCTGAAGATTGTTGATTTGCAGATTGAAGTAAAGACTGAAGACTTGCTTGCAGACTAAAGAATTGCAGATTTTGAAGACTTGAAGATTTTCAGACTTGAAAGACTCTACCTTGGGGTCGGTTCAGCTATGTATGCTCTTCTCTTAGCTTTGTCGAGGACGACAAAGTCTAGGAGGGGGAGGAGTGTTGCTCTAAGGGTTGCCTATAATTTTTCCTCAGGCTATGGCATCCTTTAGCCCTCATGAAAATACCATCTTTTTGTAAATAAGGAGATGTCCATGTGAACACTCTCCTAAAACCACTTTTTGATAAATCCCCTAAGTCTATGGTATTGAAGCCTTTCCTTGAAAAATCCTTTTTGAACAACTCCTTTTTGAACAAACACAAAAATCCCCACGTAGGAAATCTCACGCGCTCATTTCTTTAAGAATGGGTTGTTAGGAAGAATCTAGAGAGATATGACCATGTGCTACTTTTTGACTTTTCCAAATGAGCACATGGGGAATTATGTAGAGCCTATAAATAGAGGCTCACTTCTTGTAAAGGGGGTCCCTTGGCCATGGCCTTGGCCTCCATTTTGGTAATGGAAGAAGGTGTCATTTGTTACTCTCTTGCCTCCTTGTGTGCAATGGCGTTGGTCTTGGTGTATGGATTTGCATGTGTGTGTGCATGGTTGGGAGGATGTTCCCCTTTGCTCCTTGTGACGTTGGCCATTGTTGCCATTGGTCCATGAGCGTGGGTGAACCTCTCCTCTCATTCTTTGCCCCAACTTGGAGAAACTTCTCACTTCCATGTGAGGCGGTTAGGGTTTGTTGTTCCCCTTCTCTCAACAACTGCACATGCCGAATCATTCACAAATCTTTCATAGTCTATGAGCTTATACAACCCATGACATAAAATGCCAGAAGCAATAATCACATCGCCATTTGATAGATCATGACCTATAGACCTGTCATCAATGAATTTCACAACCAAGCCAATCTTGGCTAATGCAGAAACTGATAACATATTCTTCTTGATCCCTGGCACAAATAAAGCATCTGACAAGGTGAAAGAACTACCATCAGCAGTAGTCAAAATGATCCTACCAACTCCCATAACAGGATAAGAGGAGTTGTTGGCGCATGTGATAGTATTCCCTGTAGGGGCAGGCTCGAGTGAAGAGAAGAAACTGCGCTGCGAGGTAATATGTTTGGTCGCCCCACTGTCAAAGTACCAAACATCTGAGTCCACTGCAAACATGCACTGCTCATGAGAAGATGGGTCAAAACTGCAAACAGTAGTAAACGCCCATTCTTCTTCCTGCACAAGATTAGCAGACTCTGTTTTTGGTGTAGAGGCTTCTACAACAACCATTCCAGCCTCCTTTTTCTTTGTCTCTTTTGCAGCGAGTTTTGGACAGTTCTTTATGATATGATCATTCCCTTTACAGTACTTGCAAAACAATTTCTGCTTTTTTGATTTCTTCTCATCTTTATCTTGGTTCTTCGAATGTGCAGCATTTGTAGATTTCTGCTTACTAGTAGAAGAGCTCCATTTTCCTTTGCCCTTCTGACTAGCTAGGAAAGCTTGATCTACAACGCGCATAATGGACCTATTCTGCCTAGACTGATCTTCCTGCAACAGAACAGAGACTAACTCCTCAAATGATAAGGCATTCAGATTGCCTTTCAGCATCAACCAAAGAGTAGAAGAAAAACTCTGATATGAATTAGGAAGACCATTCAGAACGGTCTGCACAAGTGAGCTATCTGGTATAATCTCATCAGCAGAAATCAACTGTTCCTTCAAATCTTTGATCTTCATTAGGAAAATGTCCATAGAATCACCTTCATTCATGTGCTCACTCTCCAACTGTTTTTGGAGGTAAGAAACACGAGCCTCATTCCTAGCTTGGTACAATGTGGTAAGTGTATCCCAAGCATCCCTAGCTATTCTGCAAGAGTGAATATGAGGAATAATGGCACGTTTGATAGACAAAGCTATCAATGCATGTGCCTGGGCATCTCTGCCATCCCAACAAATTTGCTCTGCAATAGGTGCAACAGAAACAACAACACGAACAGGAATCTGTTGAATATCATCTTCGACACCATCTTCATCAGCTCCAACACCTGTATTTGCAGTACCTGTCGTTACAGGTGTAATAGGACGTCTTTCAACACCTTGCACAATGTTCCACAATCCTTTTGCAACCAAAACATGTCACATCATAAAAGCCCATAATGGGTAGTTGGTACCATCCAACTTATCCTCAACAGCCAACATACGGAATACATCACTACTTTCAGCCATGGCCGGTGACTAAAATACCTTGATGCAGAAAATTGACTGTATCTCAAAAAGTTGAACAGAACTGCCCAGAAGAGTTCTGCTAGACCTGTAGCAGACTTCGAGACGCTTAAACTGGCGAATAGAAACTGGTATATACCTTTGGCATAAAAAGACGAAATATCCTACACAAGCGCTTCCATAGTGCGTTCAGAGGCCGAAACGAGTATGCTCACCAAAATTCGGAAACACGCTGAGTATGCTCACCAAAATTCGTGCGATTTTGAGACTGCAAACGGAGGAGTGTCGACGGTGCCCTCGATGAAGCGATGACCTGCTCTGATACCAATTGTTGGAGTTAGACGTCTGCAGAAGCACGCAAACAGCACAAGGAAGAAGAAGAAGCTTGGAGCACAAACACACAATACTGAATGTATTACTAGAGAATGTACAAATATAAGTAGCCCATTAGGGCAATAGGCGTATATACAAGCCGGGGGAAAAAAACCTCCTAAAGAGGGAAAAAAGTGCCCCGGTGGTCCTAGAGTGTTCACACACATCACTACCTAAATATATCAACACCTATTGCCACTCCTATGGAGACATGTTTACGATTGAGTCTTCATGATGCTTGAGATGCATATGATGATGTTCTCTATCAGGAGGCTGTTGGATGCTTGATTTACTTATGCATTACTCGGCCAGATATTCAGTTTGCTGTCTCATAGATGAGCACATTTATGCATTGCCCAGGAGTCAAGCATTGGCAAGCAGTTAAGCGCATCTTTCGCTACTTAAGTGGTACTCAGCTACTTGGGTTGTTTTATCGCAAGGGGGGATCACTACCGCCAGATTTGCATGCTTTTTCTGACTCTGATTGGGCTGGATGCTATGACACTCGTGTGTCCACTAGTGGCTTTTGCTTCATGCTTGGTAGCTCATGTATATCTTGGTTGAGCAAGAAGCAGCCTACTGTGGCCACTTCCAGTGTAGCTCTTACAATCAAGGCATTTGTTGCAAATTTATCATGAGTTTTGAGCTTATTTTCATGTTGTTGTAGAGAATTGATGACATCTTCTAGTCTAGGGATAGGGTCTTTTTCTTTTAGAACAGTTACAATTTGTCCAAATTTATCATTGGGAGCTTTGAGTAGTATAGATACTTGATCCTCATTTTCAATAGGGCATTATACATAAGCTAATTGGGTACAAATACTCTTTAGCTTGTTTACAAGGGTATGTTGGAGTGATCCATGCTTGATTTGCCATAGTGCAATCATCCAAGAAATGTACATAGTTATCGTCTAAAGAGGTGAGTAACATTCCAAGTGCTTGTTCATCCTTTTCCGTGAAATATGGTAGCCCTCTTCTATGTTCAAGTGTTTCGTTTGGTGCTAGTGGTTTCGTGACAGACCATAATTGTTTTGTCATGAGATGTCCCTTGATTTTTGTTTGCCATGTGTGAAATCCTTGGCCATTAAATTTATCTAAAGGCTTCTCACTCATTTTGGAGAGGTCTTAACTCTTGGAGACTCTCCAAGGTCAGTTTCTAGCTCCTTTATAGAGTGTTTTTGTGCTTAAAGTGCTCAATACAATTGCTGAAATTCTATGTTCAAATACAATCTACCTTTTGCAATCTTTTAGATTCCACTATTGGTTTCTGACATTCGGCATATCTTCATATACATAAATAACATATGAAAAGAACACTTAACATAGCATACGCCTCAAAAACATTGTGAGGAGTTTTCATCGGCTAGTAGCATGTGTGTCTTAAGATCCAAGGAAATGTTTGTAAAAGGACAGGCAATGCATCATCTTTCCTGTCTTTATGCTCGATGAAAAGATTCTCGTTGCTTCGCCCACAACCTAAAGCAATGTCCTCCACTTCATACGTATTGGTGTAACACCCATGGATTAAAACTGGAAAACAGCTGCTGTGGTGATAGGCTTGTGTACTCTAGATGGAGCCGATTTGAATAGTGAATTAAACACGTTGTAGTAATTCGTGCTTCACTATATCATTGAAATATCTTTTCCTACTTCTTCATGACCATGTGATTACTAAACATAAGAAATCCAAGAAACGAGTGTACTTCACGTTCTTTCCCTGTAACAAACTTCGCACGTTCACCATAAAAAGCTATGAAAATAACATTCAAACCTTTCTCCTTGAAACTCGGTGGACATCTCTTTCTATATATTCAAGAGGAACTAGGCGAAGAAGATTTCTTCAATGTGAAGTTTGTAGAGCTCCGGCTATGGCGAGGAGGAGATGAAGAACACATGAAATATGACCAGAATGTCCAGAAAACGTTGACCAAAAAACATCAACTTTCTAGGCCGATTCCATCGTAATTCAAAGAGGAACTAGGCGAAGAAGATTTCTTCAATCTGAAGTTTGCAGAGCTCCGGTTACGGCGAGGAGGAGAGGAAGACCACATGAAATATGACCAGAATGTCCAGAAAACGTTGACCAAAAAACATCAGCTTTCCAGGCCGATTCCATTATCTTCGACAGCCAAGGCAATAGGCATAGTTCAAAACAAGTGTCGCAAGGCTCCACACAAATTGTGGTGATGAAATTTGACCTGCAGTACTAATTACACGTACCACAGAGAGCTGATGGTGTGTGAATGATTTCTAAGTCCAGGATTGTTGTTCGACAGTACAAAGAGATGTGATGTACAACAGCCTTCGTTATTGTCTGGCATGACTTACACAGATTATATGATGGAGTGACTTACACAGGGAGCGGATAGGCCACCATGAAATGACGCAGATCACGATGAGCTCTGATACCATCTGAAGTCCTGAAGGCTATGGTGCAACGAAGACAAGCATTCCCATACCATGGAGAGTAGAACGCGAGAGTCTTTTGTTGCAGATTAGTGAGAATGAAGAAAGATAAGGAGATAAAGTAGAGAGAGAAATTACTTCTCTCTATACTCTCCATGCACGGATATGTGAAAGTGAACTTGTGCCTTCATTTCTCATTCGACAAGTGTCTTTTTATACAAAGTAGAGGGCCTTTTGGCCAATCAGAAAAGGATAAGACTTTTGGATAGATTTCCCTCCAACTTAGAGATGTTCACATGCATGAAGAAGAAAGCTCATAGCTAACAAAACACACACACATACATTCATACACATACAAATATTCATACACTTACACATATATACATACCCACACATACACATACATACATATCCACACATACACATGCATACATACAAACATACATGCACACACACACACACACACACACACACACACACACACACACACATATATATATATATATATATATATATATATATATATATATATATATATATATATATATATATATATATATACTTACACATACATATATACATACATTTACACATACATACATACACACACATACATACTAAATACATACACACATACATACATTATACATTTATATTTTTGTATCTGCATTTATATTTCAGAATGTATATTTGTGTATATTTGAATATGTTTATGTATAAATATGTACATATGAATGTGTGTATATAAATAATCAGATTATTAATATCTAGTACCTTTATTTGCTACACAATCAAATTCTGATCAATCAGAGCTCAATGACATCAAGACAATGCATCAAGAAATGATACTATATTGTCTTGATGCCATTATCTCATCAATATCAATGGCATCGAAGACAATGCATATCAGATAACAGAAGGTTCTTGTTGTATCGATATAATACAAGTTCCTAGAAAAGGTCAATGGATATGTGGAATATATCATCTCGTATATCGAGAGCTCAAAGCAAAGATAAATATGAATCTTGTACCAACCTTTAAGCATCAACAAGCTTTCTTGGAGAGTGTTGATGTTGATAATGAGATACCATACATTGTGCTTCCTAAGAGGACTAGTTCACATGGTGGTCATACGAGGAACAAAAAAGAGTGCATCAGTGCATTTTGCAAAGCATTGAAATTCACAAGAGAAAGGTGGATCAATTCTTTCAGAAATTGAGTAGAGGTGAGGAAGAACATAATAGGCCTATTGATATGAAGAAGAAAGAGGCAAATGAGATTGTACAACTTGAAGGGGAGATAGAGTCATTGTGGGTGCAAGCTTAGAATTTACATGGATTTAACACATCAAATCTCATCGAATCTCATTGAATCTATTCGACATGTTAACTCCATATAAATCCTCAACTTTCATTTGCAATGACTCTATTTTCTCTTCAAGTTGTACAATCTCATTTTCCTCTTTCTTCTTCATATCAATATGCCTATCATGTTCTTCCTCACCACTACTCAATTTTTGAAAGCATTGATCCACCTTTCTCTTGTGAATATGAATACTTTCTAAAATGCACTGATATACCCTTTGTTGTTCCTCGTATGACCCATCATGTGATCCAGTCTTCTTAGGAAGCACAACATATGGCATCTCAATATCATCATCAACACTCTCCAAGAAAGCTTGTTGATGCTTAAAGCTTGGTACAAAGTTTGACTTCATCTTTGTTTTGAGCTCTCGATATATGAGAAGATATATTTAGCAGATCCATAGATTGTCTTTAGGAAGTTGTATTGTATTGATACAACAAGAACCTTCTGTTAACTGATATGCATTGTCTTGGATGCCATGCATTCACCTTGATGAGATGTTGGCATCAGGACAATAGCATCAAGAGGAACTTGTTCAAAGATAGAAATCGACTTGTTGAGATAATAACATCAAGAGTGACTTGTTATGGAAAAGTTTTGATAGAAATCTATTTATGCACCTGCTCCTTGGATACTTACAACAAAAGAGATGCAAAAAGATAAAAAAAGATTTTACTTTTTATGATATAGTTCAATATTTTTTCAAGGACATGATAATGATTTTTTTTTTTAAATTTTTATACGTTATTTTGAAGGTTGATTGATCTCGAGCTGAGCATGAAGGTAGAAATTTCCCATTAAAAAGGGATCATTATCGATTGTTAACTTGAATCATTTGAATGGGTACCAGACAATAGGTTTTATTTTATTCAACTAGAATATAGTTGAATCCCACCACAGAGATGAAAACATGTTCTTTTAAGTTAGAACATGAAGTTGGGGGGTATGCCTAAAATTTTATATATAGGTCTATTTTTGAGGAAGAAATTCCTCTCATATATGTATATATATGTATGTGTATTCACGTGTGTTATATATATACATGTGTTAGTATGCATATATGTGTGTTTCACGTGTATGTATGTATATGCATGTGTATGATATATGTATGCATGTGTTAGTATGCACACATGCATGTATGCATATGCATTTGTGTAATATATGCAAAGTGTGTTTATAATTGTGTATCCATGTATATGTATATATGTGTGATGTGTATGTATTTAAATATGTTATATATATATATATATATATATATATATATATATATATATATATATATATATATATATATATATATATATATATATATATATATATATATATATATATATATGATTTGTATATATTTTTATATGTATTATGGTCCTTGTTGATTTGAGTAGCTATATATAGAGATAAAAGGTTGGGAGGAGAGACATCTCTCTAGTAGGTGGTGGAAGGACTAGATGCAATGTGTATATATACTTCAACCATATGGCAAACACGACAAACTCAAGATTCAACTAGATTTACTATATTCTATGTGTTATTTATATAGATACACACATAAATATAACAAATAAAAGAAATGCATAATGTGCATTATCAGGATGATGTGCCATAAGTATGTGCATCTCTTTCGAACACCATTTGTGTGACCAACCAGTGCTAGATTCTATCTCCAATGAACTAAGTACATACTTTTTATCTCTCTCATTAAACTCACTACAAAAGAAAAAATTCATATAAGTAAAACATCAAATATTTATCTCAATTTATATGTAAACTTATACTTACTTCCATTTCAAGTGAACAAAATGCAGGTAGAAATCACATAAAGCTCTCATTCTTCTTTTAAACTGCATCCCATGCCTCAAACATACTATATTTCCCTCAAGTTCTATGTCACACTCCAACCTTAGGCTACCTATGCATGTCCTCATAGGCACCTGTGCTATGCTCGCATGAGCTTGAATTGTTATAGGTGCCTTGAAAATAAATAGATAAAATGAATAAAAACATGTGTTATAATATCATTAAAAATATTAATTTATGAAAAAAAACATACCTATGGGTTGATAAATCTCTTCCTGCAAATGGAGCCGTAGCCCTCTCATAAGATTCTTTATGAGAGTAAGTTTTGCCTTTGTCTCTACTAGGATCCATAATATCTGTACATATAAAACAAAATGGATTATATATATATATATATATATATATATATATATATATATATATATATATATATATATATATATATATATATATATGTATATATATATATGTGTGTGTGTGTATGTGTGTGTGTGCATATGTATATGTATGTGTGTATGTATATATATGCATATGCATGTGTATGTATGTATGCATATGTGTATGTATGTGTGTATATGCGTGTATGTATATGTGTGTATATATATATATATATATATATATGTATATGTGTGTGTGTATGTGTATGTAGATGTGTATGTGAGTATATGTATATGTGTCTATGCGTATGTGGGTGTGTATGTATGTGTATGCATGTATGTATATATGTATGCATATGCATGTGCATTGTGTATGCATGTGTATGTGTATGTGTGTCTCTCTATGTGTGTGTATGTATATGTGTGTGTCTCTATGTGTGTGTATATATATATGAGTGTATGTATGTGTGTGTATGTATACATGTATGTATGTGTGTATGCATATGTATGTATAGTGTATATATGTATGTTGTGTATGCATGTGTGTGTATGTATGCATGCATGTATGTGCATGTGTGTATATGTATGTGTATGTGTATGCATGTGTTTGTATGTGTGTGTATGCATGTGTTTGTAAAGTGCATTTGTGTGTTTATATGTGCATATGTGTGTATGTATGTGTGTGTATGCATATGTGTGTATGTATGTGCATGTGTGTGTATAAATGTGTCTATGTATGTATGCATATGCATGTGTATGCATGTGAATGTGAGTGTGTGTCTATTTGCGTGTAGGTATATGTGCAAGTATCTATATGTGTATGAGTGTGTATGCATATGTGTGCATTTATGTATGTGTGTATATGTGTGTATGTATGTATGTATGTGTGTGTATACATATGTATCTATGCATGTCTGTGTATGTATGCATGTGTGTATATGTATGCATGTGAATGTGTGTGTGTGTGTATGTGCATATGTGTGTTTATGTGCATGTGTGTATGTATGCATCTGCATGTGTATGCATGTATGTGAATGTATGCATATGAGTGTATGTATGCATGTGAGTGTATGTGTGTGTCTATGTGTGTGTATGTATGTGTATGTGTATATGTATATGCATGTCTATGTGTGTCTATGTGTGTGTAATTGTCTATATGTGCATGTGCATGTGTGTGTTTGTGTGTGTATGTATGTGTAAGTATCTATATGTGTATGTGTATGTGTATGTGTGTATATGTCTGTATGTATGTAAGTGTATGTATGCATGTGAGCGTATATGTATGTGTATATGTATATATGTATGTGTGTGTATGTGCTTGTATTTATGTATACATACATATGCATTTGTGTATGTATGTATACATATGCATGTGTGTGTAGGAATGCATGTGAGTATGTATGCACATGTGTATGTATGCACATGTGTGTATGTATGCACATGTTTGTGTATGCATGTATGTGTATGTGCATGTGTGTGTATACATGTGTCTATGTATGTACGCATATGCATGTGTATGCATGTGTGTATGTATGCATGTGAGTGTATGTGTGTGTGTGTCTTTGTGAGTGTATGTGTGTGTATGTATATGTGTATATGTGAAAGTACCTATTTATGTATGTGTGTGTATGCATATGAGTGCTTTTGCAAATGTGTGTGTATGCATATCATATATGTGTGCATTTGTGTGTGTGTATATGTGTGCATGTATGTGTGTGTATATGTGTGTGTATGCATGTGTGTGTATGTGCTTGTGTGTGTACACATGTGTGTGTGTGTATGTATGCATATGCATGTGTATGAATGTATGCATACACATGTGTATGCATGTGTGTATGTATGCATGTGTGTGTATATGTATGTGTATATGTATGTGTATGCATATGTGCAAGTATCTATATGTGTATGTGTATGCGTATATGTCTATGTGTGTGTATGATTTTGTGTGTATATATGTATATGTATGTGTGTGTATATGTGTGCATGTGTGTGTATGCATGTGTGTCTATGCATATGTGTGTATGTATATGCATGTGTGTGTATGCATATGTGTGTATGTATGTGCATGTAAGGCTTTGCTCATTCGATCGCTCGTTCGCTCTTGTTTGCTTGTTTGGTTTCTCATTCGCTCGTTCACTCTCGCTCTCTCACTTGATTCTGGCACAAATGTGCCAAGAGAAATCTTTTTTTTTTCAAATTTGCGGAGCATTGCTTATGCAATACTATAGCATCACATCGAGTGTGCAATCATCACTAACATAGTCGCTAAAAGTCGACACACATAGCGACGACAAATATATGTGTCGCTTATATGATGCCCAGCATCACTTATTCCATGCAATTGATTGATTTTTTTTTATTTCTCTTCTAGAGCGTTGTGTATGCAAAACTATCTGACACCATGATCACATAAGCGACTTTCCTTGCTTTTTTTTTTTCAATTGGGGTCATCGTTTTGCCCCCTTTATTCTTGTAGTGTTTGTGAATCTCACCTGAAAAATTTCCAAAATCTATCCTAAACTTATCAATTTCTTAGTGATATTAGGTACATAGAGAAGTTTGCTCAATAAGTTCATGTTATCATTTGATGTCTTCACATTTCCAATTTTCTCCAGAGGGTGCCTTGTGTCATTTTCTGCTTGCACTTTATGCTTGTGCTTGGGGTCTTCCAAATATGAGAGTAGTGATACATTTCTTTGCTACATGATTTCAACATCCAAAGTCAATATAGAATACATGCTCATTTGATTTACCTCCTTTCATTGTCGTATTCATGAGTAGAAGTGAATCTTCTTGTGATTGATCATCAATGTAGTTGGTCTCTTCTCCCTTTGTAGCCACCTTGATAATTGTTATTGAAGTTGTTATTATAGCCATAAGTGATGTTGTATCTTCATCTAGGATCTCCATATCCTCATCTATTACATCCTCTTCCTCTTTTGTTCCTTGGGCTTTTGAAGGAATGCTTAGTGATATGATTGGTTAATCCACATATGACACAAGGTGAGGAGCTTTGAGATCTTCTCGTGCCTTGCCTACCACCTCTACCTCTTCCTCTTGAACGTCTTCATCTACTTGCAAAGTTATCTTGGGAGGTTCTTGCTTCTTCATAAGACTTCTTGCCTCCACCTTTGACATCTTCACTTCTAGTTTTATCTTTGTAAAGAGCAAAGGATTGATTACCTTTTGTGTCTTTCCATTCCTCATAAGGTTTGCTTCATGAGTTGAGAGTTTCCCCATGAGTCTTTTGAAATTTGGTACTTGCATGTCCAGGTATAAGTCCATGGTAGTGGTGAATGCTTCCCTCTTGTCATTTGCTTTGATTCCATAGAAGACTTGTGTGATTGTTTGCTCTTCATCTATGACTTCTCGAATGCTTCCTAACTGATCAACTATATCCTTAATCTTTGTGACAAAGCCTATGACATTTTTCTTGGGCCATTTCTTGAGAGATATGAACTCCATCCATAATTGACTCTTCTTGGCCTTGGTGCTTGAAGAGAAGAATTCACCTAATGCATTCTAGGTCTCTTGTGAAGTCTTAAAACTCCTAATCTACGGAAGTAAGAAATAAAAAATAGATTTTAGAATGTATGACCTTGCCAAAGTATCCTTTGCACACCATGTGTTCAAAATTTCTTCCTCCTCTTATGTTGGTTGTCTTTTGGTCCTTAGCATAGGTATCATCTCATCTCCAGAGATGTATCCATAGAGATTTCTACCTTATAGATATCCTTCCATCCTTAGGGACTATGTTGAGTGGTTGCTTTGATTTTATTGAAGAAGGAAAACCATCACCCATAATGTATATACTATGATGGTGCTCTGATACCACTATGAGGAGATGATGGTAGATTATAGAAATGAGAGGTTTTCTGCAAAATCTTACTCTAGACCAGCCTAATTCTTGCTTGAACACTCTATTCAACTATCTATTGTATCCAATGATGCATAAATATGACCATAGTACTTTGGAACACTGATCTCAAATATTTCAGTCATGATAGACTAAACTCAAATTTTATTCTACAGAAGAAAACCTTCTATTTATGGAAGAAAGGTCTTAGGAAAATGCTCAGTTCTCATAGCTTTCTACTAATTGAGCAAAATCTTTTTCTAAGGATTCAAATAAGAAGTTAAGTGAGCTAAAACAAGTTATTTTAGAAATTTAGAGTGAATATAGAGAGAGCAATATGTTTAAGAGGTCACAAGTGTGATCCCTACTTTTTAGGGAGGAGACAATGCATATACACAATCATAAAGATACATTCATATCTCTGCACATAGAGATCCAATGACTAAAATATCTCATAAGGATATTACCTTCATGACCCAAGCATTAGATAAGGTAATGAGACCATGTCGTCACTTCAATGACTCTGTGTAGATGACATACCTGAGCTATGCACAGTAGCAATGAATAGTAGATGGAGATGATGATAAAAACTTCAAGTGCAAGTATTGAAAATGTAAAGTAAAGTACACAGAGGTGTTGGAGGACTCAAAGGATTACAAGATGAGTATAATGATCACCCTAGATGTGAGAGAAAGCTCAGCCACTACCCCATGATCATTCTAGTGAGGTATATGTGCACTTTTTCCCTTGATTTTAGAAGGTGAATGTTGAGTGATTCCACCTAAAAATTCCTCTTACTTTTAGGTGTATAATTGAATTTGAATTCAAATACAAATCATGGCTTTTGGATCCCTTTACATATACTTTAACTCTTTATCTCAAGAGGACTTTTATAAAAAATAGAAATGTAGAATCCTTTGTGCTTATGAATGAACTAAGAATATGTGTATTAATACTCTTGACTATCATATTCAAATATAGTCCTAACTTATGGTTAGGAACTTAGGCTTTCCATGTGTACCAACATTCCCAACAACCTAGAAGGTCGCACAAGCTCATTAAAAAGCAATTAGATCCAACAAATTCCAAAGCCTTCTAATTTTATGGAAGCTCAAGGCCAATCAGAGTCAGTAGAAGCAATGCAGATTGAGATGGATCCAATTCAAAAGAACAATACTTGGACATTGTATTTAAGCCATCTAATCATCAAATCATAGGAGTCAAATGGATTTATGAAATCAAGTTAGATGGAAATTTGGACAAATACAAATCAAGACTAGTAGCAAAAGGATATAAGAAAAAGCATTGCATTGTTTATGAAGAAACACTTGCCCCAACTACAAGTTCACAACAATTTGAGTCATCCTTGCCTTAAGTGCTCACTTCAAATGGCCCATCTACCAACTTGATCTCAAAAGTGCTTTCCTCAATGGTGATCTCTAAGAAGAAGTATGTGTGGAACAACTTGAAGGTTTCCAAATTGAAGGAAATGAAGCATGTCTACAAGCTACACAAAACACTTTATGAACTTAAGCAAGCTCCATGAGCTTTGTATGAGAAAATATGCAAATTCTTTGAAGACAAAAGATTCCATCAAAGCATTACCAATGCAAACCTATACATCTATCAGAAAGAGTTACTAGTTGTTGTCATTCATGACTTGATCTTGATAGGCTTAGATGATGAGAACATCCAAATTATCATCATGAAGATACAACTTGAGTATTCAATGATAGATATTGGATTGCTTCACTACTTCTTAGCTATGGGGGTTTGGAAGTTGAAAAAGGAATACTCCCATCTTAGAAGAAGTGCTGCTTTGATCTACTTGTGAGATAAGCATGGACAAGTGTCACTTAGTCTCTACACCTCTTGATCCAAACATCAAGCTCACATCCGAGAACACATACCACTCGTAGATGTGCATGACTATCAATATCTAGTTGAATCTTTACTATACATAGCTAACAAGACATTGCCTATGCAGTTGGTATTCTTATCTAGTTTTCACATTAATCTTGTCAAACATATTGGCAATATGGTCCGAGGTTACTTCATTACCTTTCTCTCATTTGACATCATGGTATTTGGTACAGAGGGGAAATTAATCTTGTTGAATATTCTGATTGAGATTGATTTGTGACCTTGATTCTCAATGATCTATTTCTGAGGAGATATTCTTGCTTGGATCAAGACCTATATGTGAGACAAATAAGAAGCAACCTACAATTTCTCTTTCATCCATAGAGGTCATGTATCGAGCATCCAATTTTGCAACATGTGGGTCCATATGACTTCATCATTTGGTATTTTGTAGGATACTCCTACATGCGTCTGCACTGATAGACAATTAGCCTTGGTCATCGCCAAGAATCCAGTTTTCCATGCTCGGACCAAGCACGTCAAGATCGAGTATTACTTAATCTACAAGGAGATCATATCTCAGGAGATCACTCTAGAGCATTGTACCTCTCAAGAGAACATGGCTGACATGTTCACAAAGGCTCTACCTCTAGTTCTACTCAAATTCTTGGTGGATCTTTATAGCATTCAACCAATCCAAAATGGAGTTGCAAAGGGTTTGTTGATTACATGATTTCATGTATCCCATTTCCTTTTGTATCCACATGAGTGCATCTCTTGCACTTTGTACTTGGTTAAAAGCTTGGAGATCCTAATTCATGCTCTTGGCAAGCTCACTCTAACATGAGAGTTTACCCACTTCATGGTCTACTTACTTTGAGTCTCACACTCTTTCATTTTGTGAGTACACTCTTCATTTCATTTTGTCTCGGCATGTGTACTCTCTACAAGGCTTTCTCCAAGGCTTACGACCAAGGCGACGACCAAGGCATAGACCTTGACATACCTTGTCATCCGAGTCACCCAAGTCACTATTGGCGCTATTGGTTGCGCGCGAGGGAGAACCTCAATGATCAAGGAATATAGAGGTTCTCGGTACTTCGTGAAAGGTCACCCATCCGAGTACTGTTCCCCCCGAAGCTCGCTTAATCGTGGCAATCTCTTGCCTTTAAGTGACACTCTTGTGGTGTCTAAAGAAGGGGAAAGACTAAGGTTGACATTACCTTGAACATGTTTTGGTTCCTCAAAGCTTCATTCTTTGCTTTCAAAGCCTATTTCTAAAGCATTTTTGGGGTGTCTTTTGGAGCCATTTTGAAGTACTTCTGTACATAGTTCTCTTCACATAGGTCCAAGAACATCAAGAAGAGTGTTCTGTGTACTTCTCCGACATTAAATATCAACCTTTGGGGCTGTTTCTTTAGCCACACTCGCAAAACTACATGTTTCTTGAAAGATTTCAGTTTTGGTGGGAGTAGTTGCTGCAAATTTATGCAGGTTTTTTGAGCCAAAAACATCAGACTTGAGAGACACTTGCAAGTGTTATTGGTTAGTTTTTGGGTTGTGCATTCAACCTTTTAGTGTCATTTTACTACATATATTGAGCACCTACACATTATGTACGCTTCTGTGGATACCGCTTATGTACGTCCATGTGGACATTGATATAGTGGTTACGTTCTTTGCATAAAGCCTTTTACATTTGATAAAGAGGGTCATGGTGAGGTTTTCTTAACTGGGAGACACCCAGATGTCAGGGTCTCTTCGATGATGCAGGTGGAAGACTTATCCAGCCTCGCCATAGGAGATTTATGATAGTTGTTCATAGGTGCTCCATAAGCCTAGTTGGCTTCTATTGGGTAACTGATTATATGCAATGGAGTCAGTGGTTCACTATGTAGGCAAACATGTCAGTACTTGCAGTTTTATGATATTTTGACACTAGTAATACGCTCATTTTGCAGAGGATGCTCTGGTAAAATTTTTCCAAATTTTTTGGTTTTATCAACTATACAGTGGTTGATTTACTCCTTGATACACTTATTCATTGATGTTCGAACTCTTCTAGCTCCACTATTATTCCATTCCGTTCTCTATCATCATGGCATCATAGGTCTCAGGCATATCAGGTGGATCAAGGTCTAGTGCTAGTGTTCCGAGGAGGAGCTATAACTTGCAGGGCAAAGACCATTTTGAGATCTGAAAATTTGATGGCACAAACTTTGCTCTATGGAAGAATCAGATTAAAGATGTGCTGATTCAAAGGAAGCAATGGAAGCCAGTAAATGGAATGACAAAGAAGCCTGCTAACATGGATGAAGATGATTGGGATGAGTTAGATGAAATGGCCAGGTCTACCATTCGCTAGCACCTATCAGATAATGTTTACTTTATAGTATTAGATTGTGAAAGTGCAGAGGAGCTTTGGAAGAAGTTATGCAATACATATGAAAAAGAGACGGCATCAAATAAAGTCTATCTGATGAGAAAATTATATGACCTTTGTATGAAGGACACAGATAGTGTTGCTGCTCATCTAAATGAGTTTGATGCTATATTCTCTCAGTTACAGGCTCAAAAAATGGATATGGATAATAAAATGAAAGCAGTATTGTTGTTATGCACCTTGCCTTCATCATGGGATATATTTTGTACAGCTATTAGCAATAGTGCACGTGGTGGTAAATGGTCTATGATGACATATGCAAAGCACTCTTGAGTGAGGAGATTCATAGAAAATCTATGGTTGGCACTCAGATTGGAGATGCATATAATGTTCGTGATTCTTACCAAGGAAAGAATCAACAACGTGGTAGGAGCAAGAACAAGGAAAAGAATGGTCAACGGAATAAGAGTAGAAGTAAATCAAGGAAGAGGGATATCGAATGCCATTATTGTCATAAGAAAGGACACATGAAGAAAGACTTTATGCATTAAAGAATGCTAAAGGTAAAGGATAGAATGTTGATGGGCATGTTAAATAGTTACCTGCACCATCTACTTCGATCGTGAAGATTGAAGAAATTAATGCTATTTCTGATGATGTTGATGTGTTGACACTTGATAGTACTGTACCAACTGAGGCTCTTATGGCTGATTCTCTTTCCCACACCTGATTGCTAGATTCTGGTGCTTCTTTCCATGTGACATCACATAGAGAATGGTTCTCTAATTATGCAGCAAAGTCTCTTGGTACTGTGAGACTTGGTGATTCTTACCCTTGTGATGTTGTGGGGATTGGAGATGTGGTTGTGCAGTTCATTGATGGTTCAAAATTTAATATGCCTAATGTATGCCATGTACCTCAGTTATCATGCAGTTTGATGTCAGTTGGTCAACTTGATGACCTTGGTTACAAGGTGGTCTTCTATGCTCAGTCCTTTTGCATATCAAAGGGCAATATGGTTATTGCAAAGGGAAGCAAAGTTGGCTCACTTTATCCTTTATTTGTATCACAGAAAGAACACTTGTTAGCTGTTATTGAACAACCTATGGCTTGTAATTGGCATGGTTGTTTGGGCCATATATCTCATAGTGGAATGAAAATCCTTTCTCGTTCTGGCTACTTACCTGTGTTATCTTTCTCTGATTTTTCATTTTGTGAGCATTGTCAATATGGAAAGCAAACTAGAAATGTGCATAGAATGCACATTGACTCTTCAATTTTGCCTTTAGATCTCGTTCATACAGATGTGTGTGGTCCTATGCCAACTAGGTCCTTAGGTGGTTCTCTTTACTTTGTCACTTTCATAGATAATGATACTAGAAAAGTTTGGGTATATCCTATCAAATCAAAGGATGAGGTATTCCCTAGTTTCAAAAAATGGCTTATTTCAGTTGAGACTGAAAAAGGAACTAAGCTTAAGGCTTTACGTTCAAATAATGGGGGTGAGTATACCTCACATGAATTCAACCTTTTTTTTTTCAGTCTAGAGGGATTCATAGAGAGTTTACAGCTCCTTATACCGTAGTACAGAATGGTGTAGCGGAGAGGATGAATAGAACTATTCAAGATAGAGTAGTCTCTATGTTGCATCATGCAACCCTCTCACAAGGTTTTTGGGCAGAAGCAATATTAACTGTAGTTCACGTGATTAACCTTTCACCTAGTATTGCCAAAGGTTTGAAAGTGGCACAAGAGTTATGGACAGGGAAGCCACAATATTATAATCATCTTCGAGTTTTTGGGTGTGAAGCTTATGTTCACATACCAAAGAATCTTAGACAAAATTTGGATCATAAGTCAAAGAAATGCATTTTTCTTGGATATGGTCGAGAAGGAAAATTTGGATATCGCTTATGGGATCCTGAAACACGGTCAATGATGAGAAGTAGTGATGTCATTTTCAATGAGTCTAAGATGCATAAATATCCCATTAAGGAGGTTGAAGTGAGAAGAGTGGTGTTTGAGGATACTAGTCCTCCGGTTAGCATGCATAAAAATGCTACACATAGGGATGTTCAAGAGAATGTCCATTCAGATCAGTCTGCATATATTCCTGTTCAGCAACCATTGAGACGTTCTACATGTGTCTCACATCCACCTCATAGATATGTTCCAGGTTTAGATTTTGTTATGCTAACAGATGTTGGTGAGCCCTCTTGCTACAAAGAGACTATGCAGATAGATGATCATATCAAGTGGGAGCATGCCATGAAGAGTGAGTTGGATTCTATTCACAAGAATGGTACTTGGGATTTGGTACCTTTGCCAAAGGGTAGGAAAGCTTTACCATGTAAATGGGTATATAAGCTAAAATTCACATAAGATAGTGCTTCTCCAAAGTATAAAGCACGACTTGATTTCGAGGAAATCTTCTCTCCGGTGGTCAACATGGCTACCCTGCGCATGTTGCTTGGATTCATTGCAATGGAGGACTTAGAGCTAGTGCAAATGGATGTGAAAATTGCTTTCTTGCATGGAGATCTTACAGATGAGATCTATATGGAACAACCAGACGGTTATGTAGTTCCTGGCAAGGAAAGTCTAGTTTGTAAGCTTAAGAAGAGCTTGTATGGACTTAAACAGTCCCCTAGGAAATAGTACCAAAATTTTGATGCTTTTATGAAGTCTCAAGGCTATTCTCGAAGCAATGAGGATCGTTGTCTCTACACAAAGAGATGCTCAGATGGCAGCTTGGTACTTTATGTCGATGATATGCTGATTGCTGGGAATTCCTCTTATGATTTGTCGATTCTCAAAAAGAAGTTGAGTCAAAAAATTGATATGAAGGATTTGGGGGATGCCAAACATATTTTTGGCATGCACATTACTCATAATAGGAGCAAAAGATGCATATACTTGTCTCAAAGTGAGTACATATCCAAAGTACTTCACAAGTTCAATATGCAGGGTGGAAAGGCATTGAGTACACCTTTACCCACATATGTGAAATTGAGCAAGGATGATTGCCCCAAATCAGATGAGGAAAAGGAATTCATGACCAAAATTCCCTATCAATCTGTTGTTGGTAGTCTCATGTATGCTATGGCAGCTACGAGATTAGAAATTGCATTTGTAGTGGGAGTTGTGAGCAGATATATGTCTAATTGTGGCAAGAAACATTGGGAAGCAGTCAAGATGATTTTAAGATATTTGAGTGGCACTAAGGACAAGTGTCTATGCTTAGGTAGAGGGAAAGCATCCATTATTGGTTACACAGATTCTGACTATGCTAGTTGTGTAGACAATCTTAAGTCTACATCAGGGTACGTTTTATATTTTGCTGGAGGTGCTATCTCTTGGAGATCTCGTCTTCAAGAATGTACAACTGTTTCCACCACAGAAGCAGAGTATGTTGCAGCAAGTGAGGCATGTAAGGAAGGATTGTGGCTTTCTCGTCTTGCTTGTGATATGGGTTTACCTAAGCATGTACCTTGTTTGCTCAGTGATAGTCAGAGTGCCATTGCTTTGGCTAAGAATCCGGTCTATCATGCAAAGACCAAGCACATTGAGGTGAGCTATCACTTCATTCAAGATTGCTTAGTCATTGAGCGCATTATTCTTGAGAAGGTTCACACTCGAGATAATGCTGTAGATGCTTTGATTAAAGCTCTACCACAGGATAGCTTTCAACATTGTTGTCACTTGATGGGGGTTACTTGATTCATGATCTTACACAATCACTTGTATACTGTGTAACATGCCAATCAGGTGGGAGGTATAGTTTGTATACTTACATTCAGGTATTCTTTATCATTCTTTATTTTTCTCCCATAGTTACTTTGGCCATATTGGCCTTTAGTGGGAGATTGTTATCGTTAGTGTCCATGTGAAAGGCCAAATGGGCACTAGACACTTCCTTGTATATGTTCTTTAATAAAACATACAGTGGCTTGGTCAGTCACAGACTGTAAGTTCGACCGCATTTGTAAGACCTAAGAAGTCTGTCTTCATGCTCTTGGTGTACTGTGTTTTCTGTGTATTCTACAGTCTCTGTGAGGAGTACCGTGTGCAGCCTTAGGATCTTGGTTTTCTACTTTGAGAATATCATCGTGGAGGTCGCGAGAAGGAGAGTGCACTGTGGTGCATCGCAATCGAAATACTTCAATGTGTGCTTGGTTCATGTGAATTGCAAAACATTTTCCTATTAAGCTCATGTGATTTGAACATCCACTATCGATGTACCATATGGTGTCTATGCCTTATTTCCTATCATGTATTTGCATCATGGATTAGAGATTATCATTATATGATGTTCTTGAAGTGTTTTCAAAGTTACCTTTTTTTTTTTTTAATTTTAGCCTCCTCCATTGTCCTTTGAGTAATAGTCCCTTGCAAAGTGGCCTAACTTCCTCTCCCTCTTAGTCTTCTTCTCTCTTCTCCCCCTTGCTCCATAGCTTTGATGTGAATATCCTTGATCATTACTTGATCTTTCTCTACATTTTCCTTTTTCGATGTTTCCATCTCTCTTTCCTCAAAAAGGACTTGGGCTTTGTTACCCTTTGAATGACCTCCATTGCGGTTCATCTCGTTGATCAACCCATTTAGTATACGAGTTGCCAAATCATCATCAAAGATGGAGTTGCCTATTGATCTTAAGGCATCACGAATCTCTTTTACCTGGAGGATATAGTCATTGATGCCACTATTTTAACTCTTCCCTTATTTTTTCAACTCATTCTTAAGTCGAATCTTTTGAGCTTTCACGGATGTGGAGTATAATCTCTCTAGAGCCCCCCACACCTTCTTAGATGAGTCCAAGTCTTGGATATGGCCGATCATCTTATTAATAATGTGTTGAGATAAGATGAATTTGACTCTCCTACCTCTTTCAGTCTACTCATTCACTTTCCTTGTTTGTGCTTGATTGAATGGCTTTGCATTTTGATGCTTAGTCTCAACTCTACTAACTAATCCCCATGGTCCCTCATCCATGAGGAAATTGCTAACCCCAAATCCCTAAGGTTGGTACTTTCCTTTCTCCAAATTCTCTATTTGGGTAGCATACTCATCCATTGCTTAAGCTTATCTACTTCCTAAGCTTTCATTGGGTTTTATGGAATACCCAAGGTTCAAAATGATTACCTTTTCTAGCTACTTCCCTTGATATGTGTTGAGGTGTTTGCTTCTAGCTTCTAAATCCACGTTTGAATGTTGATGTAGCTTGTGGATTGACTATCTACCAATCGATACTAGATGTAGGTGAAATGTTGAGACACTTCTCTCTCTCTCTCTCTTGATGTGCAAGAATGATCTCGGTTGCACGTCTTTAGTGGCCACCTTGCATCAAGATACAAAAGAGTTTGTCAAGCTATCTAACACTTTTCAACATACAAAATATCTGATTGAATGAGATGACATGCCATTAAGGCCCATGATAAGTAGTAGAGCCTTTTCTTGGTGGGACATATATTTTCTTGGATAAATTACTCCACCACACAAGAGTCTCATGTTGAATATATAATTTTCAGGATTGATTACCTGACCACATAGTTTGAATCCAAGGCAACTACCAAGAGTGATGTGTAGGCTACAACCAATTTTATGTTTGAGAATGTTTTCTCTAGCTGAGGTTTGCCAATTGAAGTAGTTTGTGATTGTCAAACATATTTTATTATTGAAGTTATTGGATGCCTTCTGTTAGATTTTTAGTTGTTCCTAAGAAGCCTACACTATACCATCCACAAGAAGATAGACAAGCAAAGATTTCTAATCAAATATTGTGCATAACTGTAGGAAACATAGCCAAGATTCGAGGGTTTGATTAGAATAAACAACTTCATCATACTATTTGGGCTTACAACATTACCATAGGTGCCATAGCATTCAACCTTTCTACGGGAAAAATATCATTATTTCCATCAACTTCCTTGTTCACACATTAAGAGTTGCATGAGATTATTAGTGGACTTTCCATGAACTCTCATTACTAGTGGATGAACTTGAAAAACTGCAAAAAAAATCATCTCAATGTGATTGCAAGCATTTATGTTTCAAAGAAGCGATAGAAGGCCTACTATGATGCACATATCAAAGATAAAGATTTGCAAGTAGGTGATTTGTTAATGGAGTAGTCAGTTTTGATACACTTGATGGTGATATCTTTCTAGCCATTCATCTTCACGTGGAGTAGTCAGTTTGGATAAACTTAATGGTGATATCTTTCCACATTCGTTATGGGCCAATTGTAATCAACCATTCATCTTCACATGGAGGATTCACTTTGGATACACTTGAAATAATAATGAACTATGAAGAATGGACTCTCCTTTAGAGCAGATGCATTGCTTAGGAACAAGATAAAATCAGACTTCTCATTGGGAAGGATCAGCCGTGCCATGAGGGTTTAGTTTTGGCACAATGGCAATGGCTTGTTCGAAATCCCCAAAATCAAGGTGAACTCAGACTATCATATCATGCTTAACAAGAAGTGATGCCTGACTTGGACAAGGCTATGTTGGGATTTGAAGTTCACGTTGATATGGCACCCCCTCATCGAGATCAAAAAGTCGGTGCTCATGTGGCAAATTCTCCACCATGGCATCTAGAACAATATAAAGGCTAACCAAATTTGTGGGGCTCCGTTGCGGTGTAAGCAATGCCATTGTAGCATTGAGGATTTGGGTCACGTTTTCTTCCCTTGTCCCAAGTCTCTCTAGCTTTGGTGGACCCTTGGAAGTATTTTGAGATTGCAGGAACAAATCACTTAGAAACAAGCTCTTTTGGGCGAAGCGCTCGGTGTCTCAACAACACTATGGAATGTTATAAGAGGGGAAAACCTTTGGAAGATTTGGAGGGAGAGGTGTGCCTACAATTTCAGACACCCTCCTAAAGAGTGGTCGATCAAGAAATCTCTATTCCTCCTTGGCACAAGACTCTCCAACTGCAAGTGGTATCCACCCTTTAGGCATCATAAAGTGTTTTTAGCAAGAACAACAAGCTAAAACCAAGGTGGGCCCCACATGAGCAGGACGAGGGTTATTAACCTCCTATGCAATGCACTCTAGATTTACATGTTCTACCCCTGTTTGTGGGATTAGGGGGGATCCCAAGGGCACTAGTCCCATTCACTTGTAACCTTTTCCTTTTTTAATTTAGAGGAGAAGCACAAACAACAAGCACTTGAATGTATAAAAAAGCGCAAAACATGAACATGAAAATAGGATAAATGAACTAGAACATTAATGTACCATGAAGTTTATCTAGTTTCTATGTTTAATTTATGTGGCACACACATTTGTTCACATCCATTTATCAAACTCTAAGCTTGCTTCCATGATACCAATGTGTTATAATCACTCATAGCCATAGGAGCTTCATGCAATATGATTAGATATTTAATAGGTTCCAAATGGCTATCTTGCCCTCAAGAAACACATGCTTCACTGATATAGATGGCATTCAGATCATGTAGCAGGAATTTGCATTTGGATTTTCTTAGAGACACAACCTATATGAACTTAATTTTTGATTTGTTTGGATGAGGAGTTTCCTAAAGACATCGTTCTTGGGGAAGAATTTTTGATAGGACATGTAGCTACTATTGATATGGATAAGAGAAGATTGAATTTGCATGGTTTCAACATTGTGATCATTTGTCATCTTGAAGAACTTGTGCACAATGTCACACCTTCCTAGCAAGAGGAGGATGAAAAGTCTACTACACATTCATCTTAGAACCTTCCTCATTTTTCTCTTGACACTCCTCCTAGTTTGCACATACCTCAATGAGACAAAGAGATAGCTATTATTGGGAACAATGGAATGGGATATTGATCTTTCTCATTATCTCTTCATTCTTGTTAAATAAGCTTGGAATAATCTCTATTGCAATGTTCAAGATCTTAGGATTCATCTAGATTTTGATAATATGGACACAAGCTATACCACTCACTATATGATTCTAGCAATGCATCATGAGCGAGTTGTTGGAGTGCTCACGATCAAACAATCAAGTTCCCCTAGAACTAATGACTCTACTTGACAATGTCGAGGAGTGGAGGGGGAGTCTCAAACTAAATCCCAATAAGTTCAAGAAGACTCAATGAGATGCATAACTCATCTTGAGTGCACCAAGCAAACTAGGGTACCAAAAAGAGTGATCACTATCAACAAGAACAAGGGTCAATAGGGATAAACAAAGCTTTTCTATCATAGTTGAAGAAGGCCCATCCACCTATAAAATGGAAGAATATTTCATGAAAAGCAAGGCCGAACAAAGCTTGAAAATAAATGAAAAATTGAAGGATGGTATCACAAGCTCCTCAATACCAAGTCCCATCAATCACACATATATATAGGTTCCCAAGTAGCTTGTTGTGACACAACACCATCAAGCTCAAATTTAGATTAGTAAGATCCATTCTGCTATATCTTTACATGCAAGCCAATAACCAATTGGACACAATAAGAAAGCACCAATAAAGAAGCCCAAGTCTATGCTACAATACATACCCCAACAAAGAAAGGAAGACTCCAAGGAGAACCAGGTTCTAAACTAGTAATGTGAAGTACATAAATCCTCTGTGTAGCAATATGAAAAGTCATCTATGATGTCCAGACAAACATGGGTCCCAAATCCATGAGAATAAAGTAGAAGCAACCTATGTGTGGAGGAACCCTATTCTCATTGCACAAGCTTGTCTTTTGCACATATTTTTCTATCAACCGAAATTAAAATTTTCATTCAATTAGAGCCACATTACCATTCATTTTCATTTGCATTTTGATAATTGGAGTTGTTGGTGCAATTGAGCCCAAGCCTACATACTTGATGTATACACTTCAGCTTGATGTAGTAGCATATCAATCGACAAAGCTTCATATGTACTACCTCTTGTAACTTTGAGTGTAATTACTCTTAGTAAAAGTGATGTAAACCCATGAGGATTTAGGAAGCATATATATCGTATCCATTTGGTAGCTGAAGTCAAGTGAGAATCTATCCTATAGTTTAGGATCACTTTTAGGTGAGCATTTGAATTTGAATTCAAGTGCTTGCCTCCAAAAAGGCTATAAAAGATGAGATGTAAATCTCGTGTGTTATCTCAAGGTTTAGAGATCATTCCTTTGTACTTTTCATTGTGAAGAGGAGCTCATACTATAGCTCTCTCATCCTACACTCATTGAGCAATGCCTTATTTCCAATGTCTTCTAATTGTACATGAGTTAATCAATACATGTTCATTACTTCCTACTCTCATAGTATTGTTCACTCTATCAGAACAGTGATATTGTATGAATTGGTTCTCACTCTATGGTGCATCATTTTGCATGATTCAAAGCATAGCATATTCAGCATACTGTCTAGTTTACTCGTACAAAGTTTCATCTACATTGGTTCTCTCAATCATCAGTTATTAAGCAAATATTGCTCACTGGTCTATGACTTTGTAAGCCCGTAAAAGTCGAGAGTGTAGCTCTACTTGCTAAACATAATTCTCTACACATGGTTCATCATTTTAGATGATTCCACTCCTGAATGGTAGCTTATTAAGCTAGTTAAAGTTTCCCAAAAGGAATTTTGCTAATTGCTACTGTACACAGAGAATTAAGTGAAACACTAAGCAGGTGTCTCAACCAAAATAGTAAGTTTTGTGCATTGGACCATATGCCTACCTATCTTTTTTGATCCTATCATTTGTCATCTTCCAAGAAACATATATGATCATTTATGCTTATTAGCTAGCTAAGGAGGCCCACAACACTATCCAGACATCAATTGTAGCAGGTGTGAAGCAGGATCTAGCTACACCATCTCATCTCTTGTGATTATCCACCATCTCTCTCAACAATGGTATCAGAGCAAGCAAAATCAAGATGGGAGATGGTTTTCCATCCTTCATTGACAAATTGGACATGAACAACTACTCAGCATGGTCCCTAAGGATGCAAGCATACCTTCAAGGGAGAAGCCTATATGGATACATCTCAGGAGATGAAGACATGCCAATCTTCAAGACCAAGAATCAACCAACAAGGGAAGAGCAAGAGAAGCTAACCACATGGTGTGCAAAGGATGCTGTTGCAAGGTCATAATTACTAAACTCAATCTCTGATTTCTTGTTACCTCATGTTAGAAACTGTAAAACCTCCCAAGAGACTTGGGAAGTGCTTTCATCATACTTCTCCTCCAACACAAGAACTAGGAAGAATCACTTATGGATGGAATTCACATCTCTCAAGAAGCAATCAAAGCAAGGAGTAGCCGATTATGTAACCAAAATCAAGGATGTTGCAAACCAACTTGCAAGCATTGGAGAGGAGATAGAGGAAGATCACATAGTGAGGCAGATCATCAATGGGATTAAAGCTGATGACAAGTGGGAATTGTTGGAAGCAGCCAGAGGCACAGACGACATGGAAGCATGTAATGACAAAGCAGGGAGCCAGTCGAATCGTTTTTCAAATAATTATGTTTTCAAATACTTTCCAAAAACCTCCAACAATGATTTTTATCACTATTGTAACATATGTAACATAGAAAACCCCATTTTGTAATCCATAGCTCCATTTTGTGCAAGCCGAGGAGTCCTCGAGCTTGAGGAGCTTAGGTAGAACAAGCGTATCAATTTTCGTTATTTTTAGACATCGTTTACCCTTCCAAATAGCATCTAGGACCTAATTTTTAACTATGCCGGTCACTAGATGTGAAACCGGTCAAAACTAGTCTAGAAACTATAAAAAGAGCTAGAGAGCTCATTTTTGGGTTAGCTTGTTGGAGTTTAGAGTTCTTTTGAGCTTGTAATAGTGTTCTTGAGTAATAGAGCTAATTTCCCACCTTCCATTGTGTCTTGCTTGTCTCTTCGTAGTGTGTGTGTATGTGTGTGTGCGTTTCTATGCTTCTCACCTTCACTCTCACTTCATCTCACATTCACGATCTTCATATCACTCCTATCTCTTCCGCGGATTGACATTAAGGAGGTGGAGCTTCTTAACGTGGTTCTCACCATTGTGCTAGAGCAACACCAAATTTGGCGCCGTTGCCGGGGATCGAGTCTAGGACGAATGTGTGATGGTAAGAGTATAGCAAGAAGTGGCGTTGGAAGGTAAAAATTTCAGTTTTTGTTGTTGTTTTTACTTAGTTTTTAGTGTTTTTCACCTCCCCCACACTCCATCTTCATCACCGCATCATCATCTTCATCTCCAAAAAAATCAGAAAAGTCACCATATCCACCCATTCTCCTCATTTCCCCTCATTTGTGCATGCGAGAGAGTGAGAGAGAACTTTTGTGCTTGTGTGTACTTTTGTTTTCTTGAGTTTTCTTGCAGGTACAGAGCTCTAGAGCATCAGGAAAGCTTGGAAAAGGTAAAATTTTCAGTTTCTGTCAGAAATTTCCGACTGTGTCAGACCATCGCGATGGTCTGCAAAGTTCGGAATTTGGAGAAGGCGACCACACAAGCGTGTAGGCGACACCAGCGCCTCTAGGAATCCATAGCTGCATTCACAAAATTTGCATTTTGGTGGACCATCGCGACGGTCTCAGACCATCGCAATTGTGTCACACCATCGCGATAGGCTCACGCCATCGCGACGGCTTGGCCGGACCATCGCGACGGTCTCTGACCATCGCGATTGTGTCACGCCATCGCGATTGGCTCACGCCATCGCGCCGACGGTGCCACGTGGCAAGCTAGACCATCGCGACGGTGCACTTCAGACCATCGGGACGACACCCTCACACCATCGCGACACTTCAAAAATTCAGACCATCGCGATTGGCTCACGCCATCGCGCTCAGACCATCGCGCCCAGACCATCGCGACGGTGCACTTTCACGCCATCGCGACGGTGCACTTTCAGACCATCGCGATTGTGCAAGTTCACGCCATCGCGATTGTCCAAGTTCACGCCATCGCGACGGTGCACTTTCAGACCATCGCGATTGTGCAAATTCACGCCATCGCGACGGTGCACTTTCAGACCATCACGATTGTCCAAGTTCACGCCATCGCGATTGTCCAAGTTCACGCCATCGCGATTGTCCAAGTTCACGCCATCGCGATTGTCCAAGTTCACGCCATCGCGATGGTGCAATTTCAGACCATCGCGACGGTGCACCCTCACGCCATCGCGACGGTCCCAGAGCATCGCGATCATCCCAGACCATCGCGATTGTGCACCCCCATCGCAAATTTTAGGGTTTCATTTTTTGGCCAATTTTGGGGCTATTTTTGGGAAATTTCTGGGTGATTAGACTCATAGGAGGCCCCTTTGCTCATATTTGGAGAAAAACCTATTTGTCAGTTTTTACCCCCCAGGGCCTGAACGGTCATAACTTTTTCATCCGAAGTCTGTTTTTTGAGCTTAATAGCTCGTTAGAAAGCTCTTGACGAGTACTACGTGACCTCAACTATTTTTTTCTTAAAGAATACATCTATTTTTAGATAAGCTATTTTGAGGTTGACCTAGTTTGGGACTTGAAAGCCAGGGGGCAAGCATTAAAAAGTTGGGCAAAAGGGAAGGGACTTAAAAGGTGTATGTACTTAAGTGCTTGATCATCCAACTGTGAATTGGTCTAATATTGGATTTTTCCAGGTCTAGCAAGGGCAATCAAAGACAACCAAAGCAAGGCTGTGAAGGGCATAAAGCTTGGGAAGCGCGGCTTCTTGGGCATCAGAGCAACCAGAAAAAGCTGACTCGAGGTTGGAAGATTACTCAACCCCCTCAGTCAATTCTTAGCTTAGGATAAACGTTAGCATTGTGGATTAAGACGATAGGAACGCCTCAAGTTCAAGATATTTAATTCTTTCAAGTTCAAGACTAAAGTAAAGGTGTGTGTGACGAAAACCTAAAGGAAAGAACCTAAGTCTGACGGAACGAGAACTCAAAATTATCACGGAAAGTCGAATTCCTGACGCATACATTAAGACAAGAATCTAAAGAAATCTAAAAAGAATCAAGAAAGTAATAACAAAGAATCGGTGACAATCTGAACGTGTACTGAGTGTGCAAGGAAGAAAATTAATGAACCTTAGATCGGGCAAACATATAGGTAAGTCAGACCGACGAAGCCTTAGATCATCAGAGGCAAGTGTAAGAACTACTGCACGATCGTGGGCTCAACAATTGAACACTAGTTATCCCTACGAGAGCTCAGATACTAGTGATTCAGAAATGGCATTTAGCACAGAAAGACCAGAAGGAGGGTCGAATGTAGCCTATTTAGAAAAACCTGAAGGACCCTATAGAACACAACTAGAGTTTCTCCGAACCAACCGATTAGGTGCTCGCATCTATGAGGATGGTTTACGAAGGCAAGTGGTGCAAATGCACAACCCCGATCAACCCATTGGATTGGAACGTCCAGTGGTGAAATTCGAGAGAGACGCGTACATAGACAAGGAAGGAACAATGTACATCTTAAGTACGCAGCCAAACAATACCAACGAGTTTGGCGTGATTCAACTAGAGACGGAAGCAAAACCTCAAGGAAAAGAACCATTAGAAGAGCCTAGAACACCTAGAGGGAAATCTGTACTGACACGAGTACTAATCCCAGATTGGATCCCTCAGGACAACAGAAGCATAGAGTTGTTTGTAAATAAAGAAACGGATGAAGCCTTTTGGAGATACAAAACAGAACTACTTAGTGAGGTAGGTATCATCACTATATACGAGTTCAAGGACCCGGATACACCTGGGAAGGTTGTATACCTGGATGAGACTTCAGAAAGAGTCTTTGTGGTACCCGACCGCGCTAAAAACACATACACATGGAGAGGAGAATTGGTATTCCCTCCATCTAGAACAAACATGAATACAAGTCAACAAGGGGCAGGAACATCCTCAGCCCATGGAAATCAAAGAGAGGGAAATAAAGAGAGACCGGAAGTAAGCTTCACTCATCCCATAGGGAGAGATAGAACAACCACGGACACTAATAGAGTGGATAGACAAAGAGATCATGGAATACCAGGTGGTAGAGATGATTTTCCTCTATCTAGACCACGTGAACACGCAAGAATATTGAGACCCACTCAATTAGTAAAATCAATGAAGAATTATTTTGATGGGACAGGAGATCCCTACGACCACGTCGCAGAATTCAAGCAAGTACTAAGAGCCGAACAAGTTGAAGACATGTTCACGCAATACAACGCATTTGGACTAACGTTAAAGAATACCGCTTTAACTTGGTTCCAACCTTTGCAACAAAGGCAATTTAGAGACATCCATCACTTTTTAGAGTCATTCATCACTGAATTCTCTAAAAGTGGGATTAGACATGACACATCTTCGTTGATTCATAGCTTTAAACAGACCCCTCAAGAAACAGTTAGACTGGCAGGACGTAGGTTTAGACAATATGTTGAACGATGTCCAATGCAAGAGCTACCCTCACAAGCTAAGCAAGTGTCATTGTTCCTAGATGGCTTGTTGAGCTCTAAACTACGCTCCTACGTGTACCTAAAAGAACCCAGAACGCTAGAGCAATGTGTGAGAATTTGCATAGACATTGAAGACAACTTAGGAGACGAGTTGGAACTTTCAAAGGTCTATAAGGACTCAGACTGTTCATCTCTAGCATCCACGAAATTGTCTAGCTCAATAGAAGACCTAGCAGAAAAAGTGGCCCAGAAACTAGGAGTTTCTAGTAAACCTAGGGTGCTAACAAACAAGCGTTGTTACACCTGTGGTGGTGATCATATGGCAAATGTGTGTCCCAATGCACCACTAACTCAAGCCAACCCTAGTGGGCAATACTGTACAATTGAGAGAAGATACACGAATCATACGGCTCAGGACTGCCCGTACAACAAACAAACCGTGAGACAGAACTACCCGCAAGCATACGCACAGCCAGGTAGGTATCAAGGCCAATACAATGCTCAACCTTATTACTATAGGCCTCCTCAGAACTACCCATACCAGGCTCAACAAAGACCTCAACCTGTCTTAGCTCAGCAGCCACCCCCACCAACGAATGTCATCTCAGTCAAATATGCTGCTGCAGAAGAGAACCTAAGTAGGGCCTTAGTGCCTTCTTTACCTTTGATCACAGAGAGTGACCCACACTCAAACAGTTTTGACTCTACGCATGTCGATAGTCCACCCGCATATTACACAGAGTCACCAGAACACGTGGAGACATATCATTACGATAGTCCACCAGTGGAACCTAGTTGGGAGCCCGACTATGCTAATGTGATGTACACAAACCCAAATCCACGGCCCCAATTAAGACAACAGAGACCACAGGGCCCTAGAGGACCATGCTTTAGGTGCCAAGGAGATCATTTCATAAAGGATTGTCCACACCCCCCGATAGCAGGACAATCACAGTACTATAACATCCAAGGCTTTTGTGCTGATTGTGGCAAAGAGCACATAATCAAAGATTGTCCTAAGAACCCTCTTAACGCTCCGAATGTGACACCGATCAACGTGATAGGTATTGTAAATAACGCAGATGGATCCAACCCTACATACGTGCCTATCCAAGCTATAACAAGAGCCCAGGCGCTCTTACAGAACCAAAAGCTTAATCAAGAGAAAGTAGCCGAAACCAGTGAAGTTGCAGAATCTAGCAGTAAAAAGACAAAATCTTGGAAAGATTCTAGAGAAAGAATTAAGAGAAAATGGAGTAAAAAGATAACGGAGTTGGAAGGAAGTTTAAAGGAATCTAGAGCCAAAATCCAAGAATTGACTTCACAGGAATTGAATCAAGAGAATCCGGCTCAGAAATCAGGAACAGTTTTAGCGGAACCCATACCAGAGAATCTAGACATGATGTTTCGTGCATATCAGGCTAGATTAAAAGAGGGACCTCAAGTAGCTGAAATGAGTAAGAACTACCCTCGAGCTGATCTAGAAATCGAGAGAACTAAACTTTGCATGAAGATGGTAGAATTAGCACAAGCTTTGTTCGAAGCCTCTAGATATCTTAATTGGAATAACATAGCAAAACCGGAATTACACTTTCAAGGACTAATGGAGAGGCTAGAATATTTGATCGAGAGCAAAAAGAAAAAGGATCAGCCTAGGAACCCTATTGTCCCAGAGACACAGGAAAGGAATGCACCATCCCTGTCTCAAGTACCCAATACAGAAATTCAAGACAATTTTTCTTCCATACATAGGTATTCACATGAATTTTTGAGAGAAATCCAAGAAGAGAAATGGAGAAAGGAACAAGGAACCCATCCTCCTATTCAAGAAATAGATGACTTGCAGGAACAATTTCCCCAAGACATTCCCTCTATATACGATGATGTAGAGGAAGAACAACTGAGTGAACACACAAGATTTGAATCTAATTCTTTACAAGAATTACCTCAGTTCACAGGACCTTGGGAAGCAAAGTCTATTAGTATGAGAGCACCCACGATAATAGTGAGGAATGAAGAATCAGTAATCCCTAGAAACACGGAAGTGATCAAGAATACCAAAGTACAATGTAACCTTACTCTGGAGGAGTTATTGAAGGTAAAACCAGAATTGTGGAAGCATGTAGCAAATCAATTCCCCGAGCTTGCTACTACTCCCTCACCAATAGGATCACAAGATAAGGTACCAGAGATACCCGTGGAAAAGATTGGAGATGTGAGCGAAGGAGAGGAAGGTAACACTTATCTTCCGATAACCCATCAGGGCTACACCACGAAAGCCATCTTAGATTCAGGAGCCAGAGTAGCCATAGCTACCACCGCTTTATGGAAACGTTGGGGTAAGCCAGCATTAAGACCCACCAGGATGAAGCTACAAATGGCTGATGGACACATAGAAAAACCATTAGGCTTACTAGAAGGCATATCTCTCACCACTTGTGGTGTAGAATTTGAGCATACCTTTGCCATTTGTGACTTTGCAAAAAACCATGCTTATGAGATGATATTGGGACGACCATTCATGCGTTAGTTGCAAATTGTACAAGATTGGGGAACTAATTCTTTGTACTTGCAACATTTAGGAGTGACTACCAAAGTCAATCTTAAAGACTATTCACATAGAGATGTACCCCCAATACAATGGAATACCATCCATAAGACACCAGTAGAAACAGAATCCGTGCACTCATTAGAATCTGATCCTTCTTGGTTGCATGAGGATACTCATTTATGGATGTGTAAAGTAGCCAAACAAGAGGAAGAAAGATTAGGAGCAAGGACCTTAAGTGCAGAACAAAATCCACGAACCCTACAAGATCCAGCCTATGCACCTGTAGTATTCCCAGACGAAGAGTTTGAACCCCATGGTTGGGCAGAAATCCTAGCAACCATGGATGTAGCCATCAATGAAGAACAATGGACTCCCCACTGTGACGAGGATGGCTATGACATTTCAGTTTTCACGGTAGAGCCAATCATGGGCGATGCAATTTTAGAAGAGTGTGAATCTCACACTGATGCATTTGAGGATGCAAGTGATTTTGATTTAGAATCAATTATCATGGACTCTCCATTTGCATCAGAGGAAGAATATTTCTACGAAGTAGAGACTCACCCTCAGAGACACAAGGAAATTACGAATGAGGTGAGGTTAGCCACGGAAGTGACTAACAAGAGTGAAGGCAAAAAAAGAAAGAAGAAAGAAACCACGACAGAAAAAGAAGAATCTTTATTTGAAGTACCTGAGAATTTCAAGAAATATGAAATCGAAGATAGAAGAATCATGGTACGAATGCCTAATAGAAAGGCGAATGACGGACAAGTATATGATAACCGCGAGAAAACCAAGAAAATAATCGTAGCCATAGAAGGAGAGGAAGAAAAATGCACATACATAGGGCATGATCTGACAACTGAAGAAGAAGAAGAGCTAGTTGCCCTATTACGCGAATATAGAGATGTTTTTGCGTGGAGTTATAAAGATTTGAAAGGAGTAGATCCAGATATATGTTCTCATAGAATCCCTATGACTCCAGATGCAAAACCGACAAAACAGAAACCGTACACGTACAATGATAACTACGCTGCGAAGATCAAAGAGGAGATAGATCGCTTGATAGAAGCAGGATTCATTTACGAAATTGAGCATACCGAATGGGTATCTCCCATTGTGGTTGTGCCCAAGAAGAATGGAAAATTGTGTGTGTGTATTAACCTTAAAAAGGTTAATGCCGCAACGATTAGAGATAGTTATCCTCTTCCTATCACAGAACATCTATTGGAAAGAGTTGCGGGCAAAGAAGTTTACAGCTTTCTTGATGGATTTTCAGGCTATAATCAAGTAGCTATTGCTCCAGAAGACCAACACAAGACGGCATTTGCCACTGAATGGGGCATATTTGCATTTCGTGTGATGCCATTTGGCTTAACAAATGCACCCGCCACTTTCCAGCGACTCATGTGTCATGTTTTTAAGGAATTTTTACGCAAGAGCTTAGAAGTTTATGTCGATGACCTATGTGCTCATTCAAATGTAAGACAGACACATATCCCAGAGTTAAGACAAATATTTGATAAATGTCAAGAGTATCAGGTTTGTTTGAACCCAGAAAAGTGCGTTTTCATGGTCAGACAAGGCAAAATTCTAGGACACATTGTGTCAAAAAATGGAATCTCTACGGATGAGGAAAAAGTAAAAGTAATTGCAGATCTACCTAGGCCGACGAAGATCAAAGAGGTACAAGCATTTATGGGCCATTGCGGTTATTATAGGAGATTCATACACATGTATGCGATCATAGCCAAGCCTTTGTACTCTCTTTTAACCAATTTCGAATGGACAGATGAATGTGAAAATTCATTCAATGAACTTAAACGATGCTTGTGCTCAGCACCTATATTGACTACCCCAGATTGGAGTAAGCCATTCCATGTACATGTGGATGCATCCAATTACGCCATAGGATGTGTGTTAGCACAACCCACGAATGAAGGTAACATAGATCTCCCCATAGCTTACGCGAGCAGACAATTGAACGCAGCAAAAAGGAATTACACCACGACGGAACGAGAAGGATTAGGGATGATCTACGCAGTAAAGAAGTTCAGGCACTACTTGTTGGCCAACAAATTCAAGTTCTTTACGGATCATCAAGCCCTATTGTACTTAGTCAACAAACCATGTAACACAGGACGATTGATACGTTGGTTTCTATTACTCATGGAGTATGATTTTGAAGTCGTAGTCAGGAAAGGAAAGACACATCTTAGAGCTGACCACCTTTCAAGATTAACCTCAGGAGAAGCTCCTCAAGGAGTAGCGGATGAATTACCAGATGCATACTTGTTTAACCTTGAGATAGCACCAGAATGGGCTAAGCCTATAGTCCCTATTCTCACATATAGACCCAAGAATCCTAGGTTAAAGATCAAAGAGGGAGAGATTACCAAGTCCCAAAGATACCAAATAATGGCAGGAAGCATATATAAACAGGATAATCAAAAGATTCTTGCTTGTTGTGTAGATGAATCAGAACATGCGAATTGGTTGCAATTAGCACACATAGGTGCATTAAAGCAACATCATTCAAAACATCGAACGTTACAGACTCTGCATAGATTAGGAGTATATTGGCCTACGATGGAAGCAGATGTCTACAGGTTGTGTAAGGAATGCCATGTTTGTTATGAAAGACCACCAGTAGAGCATGCTACATTATATCACGTGTCTCTCACACCAGACTGGAGTGAACCATTAGTGACATACTTGAGGACGAACACATTCCCTCAAGGCATGACCTTAGCTCGACAACGTAGTCTAGAGCAGGAAGCTCAAGATTATTCACTTATTGGCGATAACTTATACAAAAGAGGACGAGATGGATATCTAAGACAATGTGTTCATGAGAGCGATTATCTGAGCATACTAGAGACTGCACACCAAGGTGTTGCAGGAGGTCATTTTGGACCCGATAGGATAATCAAAGCCATCCTCTTTGCAGGATTATGGTGGCCCACTCTTCACATGGATGCTCATACCTATGTCAAGAGAGGCGATGTGTGCCAAAGAACTCAGTTTCCTACTCGCAGAGATGAAATGCCATTGAAACCCATGATGGGCGGACGTGCATTTTCTAAGTGGGGTATAGACTTTGTAGGACCCATTAACCCCCCTGCAAAAGGTAAACATGCGGAATACATTATTGTTGCGATAGATTATCTTACGAAATGGGTAGAGGCAAAAGCCACGAAAAAGAATGATGCACACACAACTGCAAAATTCTTATTTGAAAATGTCTTTACAAGATACGGACTGCCTATAGAGTTAGTGAGTGATCGAGGCACTCACTTTCTAAACCAAGTCATTGAATATCTGTTACAGGATTTTATGGTGATTCACAAGAAATCCGCACCATATCATCCTCAGGCCAATGGTCAGGCTGAAAGCACTAATAAGATCCTTTGTAACGTACTGACGAAACTCGTGAACAACAAACGTTCAGATTGGGACAAACAGTTACACCACGCTGTTTGGGCATATCGAGTGGCCTACAAGACCGTACTCAATGCAACTCCCTTTTAGATGGTTTTTGGTCAGAATGTTGTGCTTCCTTTGGACTTCTTGATACGGACCCTTAAGGTTGCACAAGAACATCAGTGGATCGGCCATGAATTATCAGCGAGAATAATGGACTTGGAACGATTAGGAGAAACCAGGCTAAAGGCAGCAGCAGGAATATATGCAGCGAAGAAGCGACAGAAAGCGTATTTTGATGCACATGTGAAAGATAAAGGCTTAAAAGAAGGAGATTTAGTTCTAGTATATACGCTGAAACAACACGCACGGAAGTTAGAAAAGCGAGGTTATGGACCTATGATCATTAACAGACTCTCAACAAGTGGAGCAGTACAGTTAGCCACTTTAGAAGGAGATATAATGCCTAATTATATTAGTGGCTGTAGAGTCAAGCTATATCAGGAACCTCTTACTGAGGATATGCTTAGACGACTCACGTGGGCAAAGAAGCGTAAGGAGGAAGAAAATAGAATACGAGCGGAAGCTCAGGCAGAAGCAATAGAACGCATTAAACGCATGAAGTTGAGAAGACAAGGACTAGGGAGAGAACATTATAACCATCTCGAAACTACACCCAGATATCCCATGGCCATGTGTCAAGTAAAGTCAACCACTCATCCTAGCATAGTGGACAGGAGACCATTCATTACAGTTAGGCTAGAGCACGGCAACCCTTGCCAAGAACTCAGGGCTTTAATTGACTCAGGTGCTGCGACTAGTGCGATTAGATGGTCCCACTATAAGGATTCAGGAATAGAAATGCGGCCAATTGAGGCATACCTCATAGGCCTAGGAGGCATGGAAACCCCTTGCATGGGTGAGGTGGACCTTCCTATCCTCATTAAGGATGTGACCATGACAGCGAAGCTACTAGTATGCCACGATGACGACCTGATAGAACCCCTAATCCTTGGCCAAGATTGGCTATACGATCACTCAGTGGACCTAAACCTTAGACAAGGCTCCATACAAATTGGAACCTCAGAGCAAAAGCGAGTGATACCGCTTGACTTCCCTAACGGCATTCCGATTGAGGTTTGTAACCCTAGACCCTATGAAACGCATGCAACGGAAGACCGAAAGATCTTGGGTCAGACCAGTCACGTTACGTCTACACCAACCCACTCGGGCTTGGCTAGGGACAATTGTCAATCAGAAGGACGACAGGAGATCTTCCCTGGGGCTTCCTGCAAACTAGAGAGGGCAGCTACCCAACCGCTAGGGCAGATGAACACAATCAGCGGTCAGGTGGGTTGCATCAGCGGCCAAATGAGCACAACACCCTGCGGTGCTCATCCTTCCAAACTTACTACGGACTGGCCTAGATTAAAGATGAAGAACGAATCACTTCCTAATGGGCAGGTCACGCAAGTGTTGGATCTCCCTTCTTTTCCAAAGTAGAGCGTCCAATGGACCTCTCAAACCCAACCACGAAGGAGTCAACCACAACAGAGGAACCCAGACCAACGACACCACCAGACAAGGCAACGAAAGCAGCAGTATCAACATCACAGAACAAGTGGCACAAAACAAATATGGGTGCCAAAAGGACAGCAACCACAGGCTATCAGCAACACTGCAGGCAAGAACAGGACAAAGTTTCAAAAAAAGCAGAGTCAGCATACAAAGTCCTCTCGATCTTCTTCCCCAAGTTCAAATACTCGGCAGATTTGGATCGCCAAGAAGTATCTTATCAATCGACCCACACCCATGCAGATTTGGATACCCAAACAATGTATTATAGCCCAACCCTCTAGCCATGTAATATATACCCCTCAGAAACCTTTTCATCCTTCAATACCACCAAACCCGATACCGCTTTTTGTTCCTCAGCAGAAACATACCACCCACTCCAAGACTCTTAGGAAATGGATACCTAAACGTATCCAAACGTCTTCTTGTACCCCCTTATCTAACAATTCTCCCGCCCCGTTTAAACTCCACCCTTGTACTAATTCACCCTCAACCAAACCTTGTATAAATTCATACACCCAAACCCCACATCATGCATAATAAAAGCTCATCAAGAAATGTTGCATAACCTGAAGCATGTAGGCGTCTAGAGACCTGCATTAGCTCTGCAAAAAGATCATTGCATCAATCACTTCATGACACTTGGCTACACGGGTTACACATCGGTTATGGAAAGGGATTGCGGTCTCACCTTAATGGGATCATAATTAATTTCCATACTAATGTGTTAATCTTTTGTAGCAGATCTTTTCCATTAGCTCACCAGTCATCATGCAAACCGAAGCAGGACCATCGGAAGCAGGCCCCAGCGTGGCTGCGGTGCCCCTCAATGTTTTACGTGCAGAATCCCACCCGACCGCTCCACCGCCAGAGTTCCAAGGATTTCCGGGACCCATGCCAATCGATAACCCACGTATGGGATACACAGAGAAGATACATCGTAACTCTCACTGGTTCCAAGGCCTAGCAGGACCATTAGCTGATGCTGACTTCATTTTTGAAGCAAATATGACATTTGATGACCGCACATGGGGCAAGTATCAATTCTTCTCCAGAGAATTCGAAGGCCTACAGAACACCCAGGACTTAACTCATGTTTGGGCCAGAGCCGGCTTCACGGAGTATTTCAGTGATCCTCTCCCCAAACCTGACTTTTATAGGTGTTATTACTTAATCACCACTTTGCTGGCCTCAGAGAATAAGGACATCCTAGGAACCTTTATTTTGCCTTCTTTAGTGGATGATCCACCTTACAAAAGATTTTATCTCTCAAAGGATTTAATCAGGGCGGCCATCAAGATTCATGGAACACACACTCCAACGGAGAAAGAACGGCTAGTCCCAGAACAGATGAAGCGTGGTGACGTAACTAAGTGGGAGGATATTTCTGCTATAACACCTGAGCTCTCTAAGCCATTACGGATATGCATGCAGCACTTTGCTTTCCCAGCTCAGGATCGTTTTACCATGCCCCACAAGAGAATCTGGTTTGGATTATACTTAGCATGTTCTGGACCGCAAACAATTGATCTAGCTAGCTGGATAATGGATCAGCTCTATTTGGCACAGCATAGATGGGAGCAAAAAAAGGTAATCAATGGATGCTGCGCCCTCACCAGGATCATATATATGTGCTTGGCGTATGACTTGCCAATTGAGCGTGCCATGACCAGTGAGGAACTGAAAGCATTCAAAGGCACCACTAGGTAGGCTAGAAAGTCTAGCAAAGGCAGAGCCGGAAAGCGGATGAGAGGTACTATCCCATGCCTACAAGTCCCAGCATCACCCTCTCCACAACCATCTCCAGAGCAGTCACCAACAGCAGCCACTCCCACAGTACAACCTATCCGCATAAGGTTATCTAGACTAGTGGTAACGGAGGGCACCACCAGTACTCTCGCACCCCAAGCAGCCACAACCACAGAAACTATCACCACAGCAGCTGAACTTCCCACCACTATCGGTGCAGAAGCTTTCTCTTTTCCAATACCGCATTTAGAACCAGGACAAGCAGAGCCACTGGACCAAACATTTGATTTTGAGATGCCCGATGCATTCTCCAATGAGTTCCAGTTTTCAGAAGGGCAAATGTTTTCTCAATAATTTGAAAGGCCTAGCTACCCTACCACACCCAGGGATCAGCCACAAGGACAGGTCGTGTCCAGCTCCGATGATGAAAGGACCGCAACCGATGACGACGAAGGAGACGACGAAGCTAGCCAGAGAACACATGAATCCCAAGAGCAGGAACAGACGGATGGCCAAGGCCAACAAACCGACACACATGGCGATACAAGTACCTATGAAGATGAAACTTATGAGGCAGCAGCTTACACTCTAGCTATCAAGAAGCTGTATAGAACTATGGAAAAAGTTTGGGCACGCAAGAAGCTGACAGAGGAAGAAAGCCAAAAAATAATAGAACAAGAACTTGTCACAGGCGGATTCGAAGACGCATATATCAAAGGATTCAAAGAATTAGTCCAATCAGTAGGCTCCAACGAGGCACTCAGGTACTTGCAACGAAAACCACTGCCACAGTTTGACCCCCGCAGAGTACGACTACTTTCAAAGCCCGGCGAATACATTCGTGTACCAACCGGAGCACAATCTTCAGAACAAGCCAGGGAGGCATGCCTCGTCCCCGAACGATCATTGGCCGTAGAAACCATCATTGTAGATTCCCCACCCCGCGCTACAATTGTACCTACCTCAGTAGTCACTGAAGTACCGACCACCCCAACCGTCCCTCTCTCACCACCCGTCCATCCAGCCTCCCCTCTTCACCCTCCTTCCCCCAGAACCACATCTTCATTCGCCGGTGGTGTTGCAGAAACCTTCTTTACGACCACTCACCCCACAATTCCCGCGCCCATTAGCCCTAATCTACCCCTTCCCACACCCACCTTTCTATCCAACCCATTCCTTCATCAATCTTTTCCATCTTTCCCCACAACTCCAAGACCCCTTTTCCCATTCCCCCCGCCATTAACCTTCTCCCTCGTCTCACCTCCCCGATCCACTGTAACCCCTCTTTCCCCTTTCCACCAAGCTGCTCCAGCCAGCCCCCCTGTAAATTACCCCTCAACCTTTGTAAATCCCGTATTTACACCAGCACGAGTACCCACAATCACACCCATATTCACGGTCACCGCATTAGATACGTCCACCGACATGGACATCTCACCACCCACTGCACCATCGCTCACTTCACTCACGGCACAAACATTTTTAGGCACATCACAAATTTCAACAATCACTACATCATCCACCTTCCCATCCCCATTCCCTGTTCCTGTTGCATCCACACCAACTGCATCTTCATTTAGCACCCCGTCAATACTATCACCCACTGTAGATAATGCATTCCGACAGATGTTCATATGTATGACGCAAGTAAGAGATGAGTTCACATCTCTTGGTGATAATTATCAGCAGCTGCAGAGGACAACCAATGACTTACAGTCGCAGCTTAATTTATTGTCCATTGAGAATGCCTCTCTGAACAACCGCTACCAAGAATTAAGCGAGGCTTATCACAAATTGGAACTAGAAAGTGAAGAAAAGACCAAGGAAGCCACGGCTGACCTGGATAATTTATTAACAGCCCAGACAGTCCGGAATGCAATGCTAACACGAAACATGGGCTTACTACGAAGACACCTAGCAGCCGCCAAGGAAGAAAACCAGCGCTTACAGGATCAGAACCGAGAAAACTTAGAAGCAGCGCTTGACCACCCAGACCAACCACTCAGTCCTAGCAGGTTCAAAGCCATTCCTTCAGACTCAATGAGGATGCTGCTAGACGATCATGTAAGATTGCTAGATGAATATGACCGCATGAACGAGGAGTTACAGAAACTCAAAGAAGATCACAAATTACTCCAGTTACGAGAACCGGCACACCAAGACGTACCAGCACCTGTGGACCCCTCTCCTGACCTCCTAGAGGAACTCAACTCATTACGGGCCCAGGTATCGACCGTTGAATCAAGGATTGTAGTATACGAAGCGCCACCAAGGCCAGATTCCCCACCTGAGCTTCCAGCTGAGGAAGAAACGGTCACCATCCCGGTGGAGGAAACGTTTGAAGAAGCATACGAGCCACAACCCATCCCCGGCGGACGCGTCACGGCCGAAGGTCAGATGACATACGAACTTCCGACCCCCGCGTGGATGAAGACTATTGAGGAACTTGGAACAACGCACTCAGCTAGAGTAGAGGCACAATTACATGCCATGGTGATGATAGAAGAACGAATATTACAGTCTCCATTCTTTGCTCAATTGGCCCCGCGATGATACATATCTGGGCACGAGCTACAGTATAAACCGTACTTCATGTTAATGGCCGAATACCAGTTAGCCATTGAGAAAGAGACAGGTAAAAAACCATCGCATGCAACTCAATTCGAGGCGGCTGATTTGCCACTAGATGCACAGAAAGGAAGGATCTATCAACCAGAGTGGCGAAAAAATTTACTACAGCAGTATCCAGAGATGATGAGTACATGGGTAAAGGCACCTTTGCACCTGAAGTATAACCCGTGTTGGGGACCAGTGCCACGACGCCGCTCCTGGACTGCCTTTGCTATTAAGGTACAAAACAATAAGCAGTGCCAAGACTGGTTGAATTACCCCTATTTTAAGCCACCCATTGAGTTACCAACTGTTGGCTACATGATGGCTACAATTCGCCACTGGCTCCCTAGATTAAAGCATATGGATGATATAGCGGCGCATATGACTGTCAAAATCTTTGACATGATGCAAATGATTTTTAAAGTCTTCCGACGCGTCAAGGCACCCCATGTCAACACCCCGGGCTTTGAGCATGGCAATTTTGATCTGGTATATGATATGAGTACAACGCCATCGCTACGGGTTTGTTATGCCTGGCACTGCAGAATAAAGTACCTACCGGCGTGCTACAAGCAGACATTCGAAGAGATGTTCACAACCGGTTTTTGGGAATACCATTCAGAGGTATTCATAAGCAGGCCTACTCATTTATTACAATTATTTGCCTGTGAACGAATGGTCTATTCCACACATTATCAGCTCCCGCCACTGGAAGAACCGCAACCAATCGACTGGGAGAAACTCGAGGCCGACCTGGCCCGAGGCATTCGTATCTCCGAGCACACCCTCGCTCAAGACCTACTACAGAACTATATCCGGCAGACCTCACAGCAAGGTTCTGTCAGGGACGACAGAAGCGAGAGGGAGGGGGGTGTTGGAAGCAGCCAGAGGCACAGACGACACGGAAGCATGTAATGACAAAGCAGGGAGCCAGTCGAATCGTTTTTCAAATAATTATGTTTTCAAATACTTTCCAAAAACCTCCAACAGTGATTTTTATCACTATTGTAACATATGTAACATAGAAAACCCCATTTTGTAATCCATAGCTCCATTTTGTGCAAGCCGAGGAGTCCTCGAGCTTGAGGAGCTTAGGTAGAACAAGCGTATCAATTTTCGTTATTTTTAGACATCGTTTACCCTTCCAAATAGCATCTAGGACCTAATTTTTAACTATGACGGTCACTAGATGTGAAACCGGTCAAAACTAGTCTAGAAACTATAAAAAGAGCTAGAGAGCTCATTTTTGGGTTAGCTTGTTGGAGTTTAGAGTTCTTTTGAGCTTGTAATAGTGTTCTTGAGTAATAGAGCTAATTTCCCACCTTCCATTGTGTCTTGCTTGTCTCTTCGTAGTGTGTGTGTATGTGTGTGTGCATTTCTATGCTTCTCACCTTCACTCTCACTTCATCTCACATTCACGATCTTCATATCACTCCTATCTCTTCCGCGGATTGACATTAAGGAGGTGGAGCTTCTTAACGTGGTTCTCACCATTGTGCTAGAGCAACAGGAATCCTTCACCATTGCAATGGATCGCTACATGGATATGCAGATACCTAATCTCAACACCTTGATGGGACAACTCTTCACCCATGAAGTAAAGCTCAATAGAAATGGTGATAACCCAAGAGGTAACCAATCTTCTTCCCTTTATATAGATAAGAATAAAGCTAAGGATAAAGGTAAAAGTAAGAAACAAGATGAAGAGGCTAGTACCTCTCAAGCCAATTATGCAGGAAGAGGAAGAGGTACTAGAGGTAGGGGTAGAGGAGGTAAGCAAGGTAGGAGGAGACCCTACAACAACTCACCATGCAACATATGTGGTCTCAACAACCACACTACCGAAGAATGTTACAAAAATACAAGGAACCAAAGGGGAAGAGGCTTCCATAGAGGAGGCTATGGTCAAACAAGAGGCAGGTACAACAATGGTGGAGGAAACTACAACCACAACTACAATCAAAGCTACAACAACAATAACTATCAAGGAGGCTTTAGAGGAAGAAGGGACTTCAATAACTACACTGAAGATCAAGAGGATTCTTTGCTCATTATGAACATGACATCCAAGCAAGATAAAGATGATGAACATCTTTTTTACATTGACTCAGGTTGTTCAAATCATGTGATAGGGAATGTAACACTCTTATCTGATTTAGAAGAACCAAAGGGAAAGCATGAGGTACAAACAGGTGATGAAACCAAGCATTCAGTCAAGCAAATTGGAAATGTTAAGACATCATATGGTAGTATGAACCTTTTGAGCAAAGTTCTGTATGTGCTTGCCATAACAAAAAAATTAATTAGTGTTGAGGAGATAGTAGAGAAAGATCTACAAGTCAAGGTTCACAAAGCATGGAGCATATGTGGAAGACCCCCAACAAAGATTCAAAATGATAGCCAAAGTTGAGAAGTCAGGTAGATTGTTTACTTTTGAAATTGAAGACACAATGAACATAGCACTATTCAGTTATAGAAACCAAACCCTAACCGAGTTGGAAATATGGCACAAGAGGCTAGGACACATTGGAGAGAGAACTCTGAAGCAAATTTGCAGGGATCAAAGTGTTGTTGGGATTCCTAATGTGACCAAGCAACATATGATCTACAAATGTGGAGCTTGCCATCTTGGAAAAGCTCATAGGCAACCTTTTAACAGGAAAGGATACATCCATGAAGATTATTTGTAGCTTGTACACACTGATGTATGGGGTCGTAGCAAAGATCCATCCATCTTAGGATCAAGGTACTATGTCTCTTTTATTGATGATTATAGTAGGTGGACAATTCTCTATTTTATGAAGCATAAGGATGAGGTGTTTACATGTTTTAAGAAATACTTGGCATTAGTGGAAAATCAAGCAGGAAGAAGCTTGGAGAGAATCAGGTTTGATGGAGGTAGTGAGTACTTTTCACATGAGTTTGATCTATTTCTACAAGATAGAGGCATACGGATGGAATTAACAACCAGGTATACTCCTGAACTGAATGGAGTGGCAGAGAGAAGGAACACATTAATTGTTGAGGCAGCTAGGTCTATGTTAAATGATAAAAAACTACCCTATTATTTATGGGTAGAAGCTGTTTCTACAGCTACCTATTTGGTTAACAGGCTTCCATCAAAGTCATTGGATGGCATGACACCATATGAAGCTTGGAATGGCAAGAGACCCTCATTGGATCATTGCAAGATATTTGGGTGCATTGCCTATGCACACATCCCATCACAAATCAAAGGGAAACTTGACCCTAAGGCTGAGAAGTGCATATTCATTGGGTATGATCAGAATCAGAAGGGCTATAGACTTTATAATCCCATTAACAAGGCATTCATAGCTAGTAGGGATGTAGTCTTTGATAAGAATAACTCTTGGTTTGGAGATGATTGCAGGAAAAGTTAAACTACCATATGAATTGGAAAATGATTTTCCAACCCTAACTCAAGAAGACCAACACCAAGCAGAGGACATCAACTCAGAAGATGAGGAGCATGTTGATTTCAAAGCTTGGAAGTCAAGGGGCAAGTGCAAACACAAGCAATTAGAGGATCTACCCGAGTCTTGCAATCAAGCTTTAAGAAGGTCACAAAGAGAAAATAAGAAGCCCATAAGGTATGGATATGATACATCCTTAGTTACAAAGGACTTTGTGTACATCACTAAAGATTCAATGGCAAAGAAGCCTTCTTCATTTGAAGAGGCTAAGAAGAAGAAAGAGTGGATAGATGCTATGCAGAAAGAAGTGGAAGCCTTGTAGGAGAATCACACTTGGGACCTAGTTCCCAAGAAACTAGATATGAAGGTAATTGGTTCAAGGTGGATATATAAAGTTAAAAAGAACTCTGATGGTTCTGTAAACAGATACAAGGCAAGACTAGTGGCAAAAGGGTTTGCCCAAACACATGGAGTAGATTATGAAGAAACATTTTCACCTTTAGCAAAGATGCCAACAATCAGGGTATTGGTAAGTCTTGTGTTGATGTATGAAGCATCACAAGAACTAGGCTAAAGTGGTATTAGAATACCTCCATAACCATCATTAGCTTAGCAATACTCTGATCTTGAAAAACTTTACCACTGAACTTAGTAAATTTCAAAAATTTACTTCTCAGAAATCTGCGCCTTTTCTTCAAGCTTCAAATCTGATCTGTATTAGCTTGATCTTTGTAAATTCTTTTGATCACTTGCAAATAGAAGTTCTTGCTAATGTTAAGTAACACATACCAAGCAAAACCTTCAAGTAATAACTTCAAATTCTTCTGAATTTACTCCAACATTTGCACTATGTCTGAAATCTGAAAAATGACTTCATCGATTTGACATACCTTCACTGTTAGACTCATTTCTCCGAGTATGCATCCCATTTCGTAAAGATCTTTTGACCAATTGTAGTTGAAGGTATTAGCTTTAAAATGAGCTATCACTCATTAAAAACTTTACATTGTACTATCAGATCTGACCTTAAGAAGATCAGGGAAAAGTGCGCCAGAAACCTCGTAACTGTCAACTAACTTACACACTGATGTGAAATCACTTAGAACTCAATGTACAAGAAGAATTTGATCAATTCCTTTTACACAAACATGTATTAACTATCAGAGAGAATGTATACAAAGTGGCTTGGCCTTATTATGCTCATAGCCACAGAAAACTCTCATGTACTGAGTAGTTCATCCTCAACATCTCTCTCAGAAAAAACCCGACTTTTTCCTATTCACTCAAGGATTACAAAATTGAGTTCCACTATCATTTTCAACTCAGATTAACTTATATACATGTAGTTTACATACTCCTAGACTCTAACTCGTAAGTTTTGAAGTTCTATGTCAAGACTAGACTTCTAATTTTGCACTAAATTACAAGAGTGAATTTGTCCCTTCACTTAGGCTTAATTTTCTGAGTGCTTTGTCTTCACTTCTCCTTGTCTTTCTTTTTCCTTCATATATTCATGTCTAATTAATGAGTGAAGCCCCAACAGCTCCCCCTCAATCACTAATTAGCATGCTCTGACTTCTTCATGTAGTCTTCTTCTCTTTTATTCCTGCCATCTCTTTCAATCTACTTGTCTTCACTCCATCCAAGCTCTTTGTCATAATATCTGCAATCTGATCTTTTGTAGAAGTGTACACCACTTCAAGCTCCTTCTCCATTAACTTTTCTCTCAAGAAATGATATTGTATCTCTATATGTTTAGGATTTGCTGCAAGATATAATGAACTCATATTATCTCCATGTATGATAGGTATGCCTTGATCAATATCCAAACTTTTGAACAAAGTCTGCATCCATATCACTTCTTTTGCTGCTTCCACAAGTCCTTTGTACTCAGCTTCTGTTGATGATAAAGCCACTGTATGTTGCTTCTTTGAACACCAACTCACAAGTTTATCTCCAATGTATATCATGTAGCCATGAGTTGATCTTCTATCATCCTGACTTCTTGCCCAATCTGAATCACTATATGCTCTCAACCTTATATCTGATGTAAAAGGATAATATAATCCTTCCTTCAAAGTTCCTTTGATATATCTAAGAACTCTTTGACTTGCAATCCAATGTGGATCCTTTGGACAATGCATGAACTGAGAAAGAACTCCCACTGCATAGCTAAGATCAGGTCTTGTTAGTGTAGCATAAATCAAGCTTCCCATTAAAGATTGATACTTCCTCATATCTTTGAACTCTGCACCATCATATCTACTGAGTTTATGATTGACCTCTAATGGTGTTGATGCCTCTCTGCAATTCTCCATGTTGAACTTCTTTAAAAGATTCAATAGATACCTTTCTTGTGATACATATATGCCATGTTCTACATAAGTGATTTCCATTCCAAGAAAATATGACAATTTTCCTAGATCACTTATCTTGAATTCCTTCTCAAGTAACCTCTTCACCTCCTTGATTCCTTCATTTGAGGTACCTGTAATTATAATGTCATCTACATAAATACAAATGTAGATCATACCTTCATCTGTTCTCTTGATAAGTAAACTTGCATCTGCCTTTGAACTTTGATATCCAAGATCATTAAGATACTTCACAAGTCTATAGTTCCAAGCTCTTGGAGCTTGCTTCAAACCATAAAGTGCTCTTCTCAATCTGCAAACATAATTTGGAAACTTGTAATCTGCAAACCCTTGAGGTTGCTCCATGTAAACCTCATCTGATATATACCCATTCAAAAATGCATTCTTTATATCCAATTGACTCAATGTCCATCCTTTTGATGCTGCAATAGCTATGATTGTCCTTATGGTTGACATCTTTTCCACAGGACTGAATGTCTCATCATAATCTATGCCATGAGTTTGAGCATAGCCTTTAACCACCAATCTGGCTTTGTATCTGGCTATTCTTCCATCTGCATGCTTCTTTATTTTGTAAACCCATTTATTTCCAATCACTTTCTTACCATTAGGTTTTGGAACAAGTTCCCAAGTTTTATTTTCTTCAAGTGCATCAAACTCTTCCTTCATTGCTTCTTCCCATTGTCTCCTACCTTTTGCTTCATCATAGCTTTGGGGCTCTTCATCTTCCTTAATCAAGTAAGCATAGTTTTTTTGAGTCAAATAAGAAGTATCATAAGAATACCTTGTAGGTTGTTTCCTCATTCTGGTTGATCTTCTTGGTTCACACTCTTCATGTGTATCTGGATATACTTCTTCATCAAATCTTGGTTCATCTTCATTTCTTCTATATGATCCAACTCTGGATGTGCTTGCTTGCATATGATCTTCATCTCCATCTACCTGCATATGTGATTTACCTCTTCCACTTCTTCTTACCTCTTCTTCAAATGTTTCAAGATTACAATCTTCATCTGCATACCAACTCTTCTGTTCATCAAATGTCACATCTCTGGAAACAATAAATTGTTTAGTTAGAGGATTCCATAGCCTATAACCCATCTGGCTTTCATCATACCCAATAAATACATATTTTTCAGCCTTTGGTTCAAGCTTATGTCTGAGTTGTGATGGTACATAAGCATAGGCAATTGATCCAAACACCTTACAATGATCAAGTGTTGGTTTTTTACCCCACCATGCTTCATAAGGGGTCATTCCATTTAGAGCTGCACATGGTAACCTATTCACAAGATATGTAGCTGTATTTACAACCTCAGCCCAAAGATAATTAGGGCAATTCTTTTCTTTTAACATTGCTCTTGCAAACTCAACCAATGTTCTATTCCTTCTTTCTGCAACCCCATTGTGTTGAGGTGTATACCTGCAAGTTATTTCTCTCTTGATACCTGCATTCCAAAGATAATCATTGAATTCTTGGGAGAAGTATTCTCCCCCTCCATCAGACCTTAATCTCTTAAGCTTTTGACCTATAACTCTTTCTGCATAAGCATGAAAATGTTTGAAAGCTCCAAATACTTCTGATCTTTCCTTTAGAACATAAATGGTTATCCACCTTGTAGCATCATCAATAAAAAGAACATAATACCTAGACCCATTGATTGATCCTTCTTTTGTTGGTCCCCATACATCTGTATGTATGAGCTCTAGCAAACCATCATGCTTGAAACCTTTCTTCTGAAATGATAATCTGTGTGCCTTTCCCATTTGACAAGCTTCACACTTGTAGATCATATGTTGACTTTTTACATTTGGTAGCCCTATTACAGATTGATTCTCCACCATGGTTTTAATTCCTCTTTCATTGAAGTGTCCTAACCTCTTGTGCCAAAGATCTAACTCTGTAAGTACTCCATCACCATGTGTGATTAGGGCTTGACCAACATTCCCTTGCACTTTGAGAGTAAAAAGTCTACCTTCCTTCTTAGCACAAACAATTTGATTGTATCCATCCTCTGGATCTTCAACAAATACCCCTTCATTTGTAAATCTGACTTGAAAACCTTTTTCCACTATTTGTCCCACACTAATCAGATTCTTTGGTATTGTTGGAACATACAAAACATTTGTTAACAAATCAGCTCCACTCCTGCACTTCACTTTTCCAATTGAATGTACATTATGTTTTGTATTGTCACCTGTTTGTACTGTATGACTTGAATTACCTTCTTCCAATTCTGACAACAATTCTATATTACCTGACAAATGATTTGAACAACCAGAGTCAATATAAAATACCTTGAGATCCTCCTTCTCTGATGTACTTATTGAATTCATCATCAATGTTGTATGACTATCATTCTGTGTATCATTTGCATAATTGTCATAGGTAGTGTTATAAGACTGATTCTGATTCCAATTTCTTCCACCACCTCTACCAAAACCTCCTCTTGAATTCTGTCTTCCTCTTTGAAATTGATTCTGAAACCTTCCACCTCTTCCTCTGCCATTATTGCTTTGATTTTGATTCGACCCTTGTTGGTTATGCCAACAATCATATGCTAGATGATTGCTCAATCCACAAATCCAGCATGGTTTCTTGTTATTGTTCTGATTACCTCTACCTCTTCCATTTCCTCGAACTTTACCTCTGCCAATACCTCTTCCTCTTGCATAATTTGCTTGAGTAGTAATTTCTTCTTCATCCTTTGCTTTACCTTTCTCATTTTTCTTCTTATTCTTTGCATACATAGCTGAACTATATCCTTTATCTCCATCTGATTTCAAGTCTTGCTCAAATGTGAGCATTAGTCCAAGCAATTGATTCAATTCTGGCACATAATGATTTAATGAGAGTTCAGTTGAAAGTACAAAAGGTTTCCACCTTTCATCTCCTCTCAACCCTGCAAGTAATTGTGCTATCAACCTATGATATTCAATATCCTCATCAATAGATCCAAGGCTATCTGCCAAGTCCTTCATCTTAGTAACATAATCACTAATGCTCTGATTTTGCTTTTTCTTAAATGTGGTGAATTCTGACCATAAGCTAGCCTTCCTAGCTTTAGTAGTGTTTTGGAAGTGATCTTCCAAGGCATTCCATATATCTTCAGCTGTTTCTAATCGTCAGATATGTGGTAACAAATGATCTGTAATAGTGTTATATATATAAGCCCTTGCACTTGCATCTCTCTTCTGCCATAGCTTCAAAGCTTCTAGTTCTTCTTTCCTTGGTTGACTCTCATCTTCAAATTTAGGCTTTTCTTCTTCACCTGTCACATATATCATTAGATCCTTACTCATAAGTAAGGCTTCCATTCTCATTACCCAAGCAGGATAATTATCTCTCTCCAATTTGTCAATAGATACATGACCTGCCATAGTCTTCTTGCTTCTGCTTCAACTTGTGAGTATACAGTTAAAGAATGGTACCTTTTGTAGATCTTTACCCTTGAGAATAACTTTGAAGTACACCTCTGATGTCTTTTGTTGTTGAACACCTCAGCTTTCACCTTCTTTAATGAAGAACTCTTCAATTCCTCTTGTATCTGCTCCTCCTTTCGCTCACGAGGACCTTTCTGCTCTGATACCACTTGTTGATGTATGAAACATCACAAGAACTAAGCTAAAGTGGTATTAGAATACCTCCATAACCACCATTAGCTTAGCAATACTCTGATCTTGAAAAACTTTACCACTGAACTTAGTAAATTTCAAAAATTTACTTCTCAGAAATCTGCGCCTTTTCTTCAAGCTTCAAATCTGATCTGTATTAGCTTGATCTTTGTAAATTCTTTTGATCACTTGCTAATAGAAGTTCTTGCTAATGTTAAGTAACACATACGAATCAAAACTTTCAAGTAATAACTTCAAATTCTTCTGAATTTACTCCAACATTTGCACTATGTCTGAAATCTGAAAAATGACTTCATCGATTTGACATACCTTCACTGTTAGACTCATTTCTCCGAGTATGCGTCCCATTTCGTAAAGATCTTTTGACCAATTTTATTTGAAGGTAGTAGCTTTAAAATGAGCTATCACGCATTAAAAACTTTACACTGTACTATCAGATCTGACCTTAAGAAGATCAGGGAAAAGTGCGCCAGAAACCTCGTAACTGTCAACTAACTTACACACTGATGTGAAATCACTTAGAACTCAATGTACAAGAAGAATTCGATCAATTCCTTTTACACAAACATGTATTAACTATCAGAGAGAATGTATACAAAATGGCTTGGCCTTATTCTGCTCATAGCCACAGAAAACTCTCATCTACTGAGTAGTTCATCCTCAACATCTCTCTCAGAAAAAACCTGACTTTTTCCTATTCACTCAAGGATTACAAAATTGAGTTCCACTATCATTTTCAACTCAAATTAACTTATATACATGTAGTTTACATACTCCTAGACTCTAACTCGTAAGTTTTGAAGTTCTATGTCAAGACTAGACTTCTAATTTTGCACTAAATTACAAGAGTGAATTTGTCCCTTCACTTAGGCTTAATTTTCTGAGTGCTTTGTCTTCACTTCTCCTTGTCTTTCTTTTTCCTTCATATATTCATGTCTAATTAGTGAGTGAAGCCCCAACATCTTGTTGCATCCAAAATTGAAATTTATCCCAGTAAGATGTCAAGAATGCTTTTTTGAATGGTTGGATATCAGAAGAAGTGTATATGGAATGACCACGAGGATTTGAAGATGAGGAGAAAACAAGTTATGTATGCAAGCTAAGAAAAGCACTCTATGGTCTCAAGCAAGCTCCTAGAGCTTGGAACCATATACTTGTTACCTATTTGTAGGATCATGGCTTTGTAGCAAGCAACGTAGACTCTTCTTTGTTTGTGAAGAAGAATAAGTCCGAGATCATCTACTTGTGTGTCTATGTAGATGATATCATTATTACAAGTAATGATTCTGAAGGAATCAAACAGGTCAAGGTTCAATTGATGAAGGAATTCAAAATCAGTGATGTAGGGTTGCTAACCTATTTCCTTGGCTTAGAACTCATGTATACAGATTTAGTTATATTCATCACACGAAGGAAGTAAATAAATGATATTTTGGTCAAATTTAAAATGGAGAACACTAAAGATGCAGGTATTCCTATGGAGATCAATCATAAGCTAAGCTCACATGAAGGTGAACCATTTGATGATATTACAGGGTTTCAACAACTTGTGGGTAGTCTTAATTATGCTACCTTAACAAGAGTAGATATTGCATATGCTATGAGTACATTGAGTCAATTCATGCATGTACCAAGGAAGCCACACATGGAAGCTGCAAAGAGGGTGCTTAAGTACCTAAAGGGTACAATGAATGAGGGATTATTCTATCCCTTCACTTTTGACATAGATAGAAAGTTATATTCTAATGCAGATTGGGCTGGCTCCAAGGATGATAGGAGGAGCACTTCAGGGTATCTATCTTTTGTAGGATCAAACCTCATATCATGGTCATCCAAGAAGCAACAAACTCTAGCCTTATCTTCCACAGAAGCAGAATATAGAGGTTTGGCCATTGCAACTCAGGAAGCAATGTGGCTTACGCAATTGTATGCAAATTTAGAGATACATTCTTACACTCCAACTATATTTGGAGATAATACCATCTCATTTCATTTGGATGGTTATCCTGTGTACCATGCCAGGACTAAGCACATTGAAGTACATTATCATTATGTTAGAGAGAAATTTCTAAGAAAGGCCATTCAGTTAGCATATGTATCAACTCATTTGCAATGTGCAGATTTACTTACCAAAGCATTGGATGGAACAAAGTTGAACAGATTCAAGTTGATGATTGGACTGCAAGAGATCAAGGAGCAATGAAGATCAAGCATGTTAGGCTTGAGGGGGAGTTGTTGGTGCAATTAAGCCTAATCCTACATACTTGATGTATACACATTAGCTTGATGTATTAGCATATCAATTGACAAAGCTTCATATGTACTACCTCTTGTAACTTTGAGTGTAATTACTCTTAGTAAAAGTGATGTAAACCCACAAGGAGTTAGGAAGCATATATCTTGTATCCATTTGGTCGCTGAAGTCAAGTGAGAATCTATCCTATAGTTTAGGATCACTTTTAGGTGAGCATTTGAATTTGAATTCAAGTGCTTGCCTCCAAAAAGGCTATAAAAGATGACATGTAACTCCCGTGTGTTATCTCAAGGTTTAGAGATCATTCCTTTATACTTTTCATTGTGAAGAGGAGCTCATATTATAGCTCTCTCATCCTACACTCATTGATCAATGCCTTATTGCCAATAATATTCTAATTGTACATGAGTTAAGCTATACATGTTCATTACTTCCTACTCTCTTATCTCTATCACACTCTATCAGAACATTGATCTTGTATGAAATGATTCTCACTGTATGGTGCATCATTTTGCATGATTCAAAGCATAACATATTCAGCATACTATCTAGCTTACTCGTACAAAGTTTCATCTACATTGGTTCACTCAATCGCCAGTTATTAAGCAAAGATTTCTCACTAGTACGTGATTGTGTAAGCCCCTAAAAGTCGAGAGTGTTGCTCTACTTGCTAAACATAATTCTATGCACATGGTTAATCATTTTAAATGATTACACTCATGAATGGTAGCTTATTAAGCTAATTAAAGTTCCCCAAAAGGAGTTTTGCTAATTGCTAATGTACACAGAGAATTAAGTGACACACTAAAAGCAGGTGTCTCAACCAAAATAGTAAGTTTTGTGCATTGGATCATATGCCTACCTATCTATTTTGATCCTATCATTTGTGCATCATCTTCCAAGAAACATATATAATCATTTATGGTTATTAGGTAGCTAAGGAGGCCCACAACACTCTCCACGCATCAATTATAGCAGGTGTGAAGTAGGATTTAGCTACACCATCTCATCTCTTGTGATTATCCACCATCTCTCTCAACATGCATGCATACGAAAACCCTACAAAGTTGTGCATAGGCACTTTTTCTTCCTTTTTCCCATGGACTTCACTAAGTAATACACCCGTTATTATTGTTGCAAACATAAACAAGAACGTCACTTGAAATTTCTATAAGATATGATTCCACAAGAAGTTAACAAGCCTAATGTGCTTCAACACCCAGGCTTCCCCACGTTCATGTTTTCATCTATGAAGGATGATAGACTACAAGGGGAAGTGGTATAGATGGAAACTCATGGAGACATTTTTGAATGCCAAAAGAGAGGGGAAATGTTCTAGACGGAAACTTATGGAGACATTTTTGAATGCCAAAAGAGAGGGGAAGTGTTCTAGATGGAAACTCATGGAAACACTTTTGAATGCCAAAAGAGAGAGAAGATCAATGTGGTTGTAAAGAACCGAAGCAAACAAGTATAATGGATGCACTCAAGGAGGAAAAGCTCCAATGGGGACCATAATTCTTCCAAACTCACCCCCAAAATCGGATCATTAATGTGTATGTTGATGACATGCTTCTCATTGGTCCTCATGAGAAGCATATCGCTGATTTGCATCCCTCATTTGAAATGTCTGATTTGGGGCATTAACATCATTATTTGGGCATTCAATTTATGCAAGTTGATGGAAGAATAGCTTTGTGTCAAATGAAATATATTGACATATTAGTGCAACGTTTTGGCATTGAAGACCATAAACCTATTGTCACTCTTATGGAGACAGGTTTATGATTCAGTCTTCATGATGCTGGAGATGCATTTGATGTTGTTATCTATCAGCAGGCTATAAGATGCTTGATTTACTTATGCATTACTTGGCATTGAGGTGCATTATCATTATGTCAGGGAGAGGTATCATTATGTCAGGGAGAGGTATCATTATGTCAGGGAGAGGTTCTCTACTGGAGAGATCATCTTGGCATATGTGTCCACATAGGAGAACATTGCAGACCTTTTCACGAAGGCTCTACCTAAGGAGAAGTTTGAAGCTTTCTGCAAAGCTTTGGGCTTACATCCTTTTGTGGTTGATTCCACATAGCTTGGCACTTCCTTATACATGAATGCCAGCTTCTTGTTCACCGGATCACTTCTAGGGGGGATTTTTTGATATATTTAGGTAGTGATATGTGTGAACACATTAGGACCGCTGGGGCACTTTTTTCCCCTCTTTAGGAGGTTTTTTCCCTTTGGCTTGTATATACACCTATTGCCCTAATGGGTCACTTATCTTTGTACATTCTAGTGGTAATACATTCAGTATTGTGTGTTGTGCTCCAAGCTTCTTCTTCTTCCTCGTGTTGTTCACATGCTTCGATGGACCTTGAACTCCAACAAAGTTCTAGATGACTCAAGACTTTTGCTTCGTGAAGATGTGTTTCAACAAGGTATTGAAGCATTTTTTCTAGCTTTCAAATCAGAATATTTTTCTTATTTGAAAAGGAAGATCTTGGAAGTTATTTACTTAATAACTTTGTACTTTCTTGATCTTGAAGTATATTGAGATCATACTTTTATCCTCCTTGAATTTAAACTTCACCTTTGAAATTTGAATTCACTTGAGGATCAAATCTAACTTCAAGATTCATAGTAGGATGACAAGATAATTAGCATCCCATAGTCCGATCTCCCATACCATCTTTCCAACATCAATCTGAGTATAAAATTTGGTGTCCCATACCACCCTATTTTATATTCACATTGACATGTGAGTGATATTTATCCTGAAGTCTAAACATATCTTGATAGAGTGCTGTTGAAGGATACAACATGTATTTCTTGGATCCACTTCATTTTCATCATCGTGTGTACCTTTTTCTACATTTCATTCAGTTAATAAAGCACTCTTGTATAGGTGTGTGTGAGTGCCACACTAGAGAATAAGTGGGATTCATTCTCCTTTCAGTTGAGAAATCCCATATAGCATGCTTTTTTGCCATTTTGTATATAAAGAGGTCTCCACCTCTTCTTTTGGGGAGAGCTCTTTTAGAAGTAATGAGATTATGCTAGTTTGTAGATAGATTCTTGCTCTCTCTTCGTCATGATGTGCATGCATGCTTGTTCTCTTCTTGTCTAACGCTTGTGACACGTTGATGTATGATTACGTCGTTATTATGCTTGTGATCACGATTACGTGCGTCATTTATGATGCTTATGTTGTGTCTTCATGTTAATAACGGTGTTAATCGTACGTTGACGAAGCGCCATTACGTCTGCTGAGTGCTTCTACGCAAACATTTGGGTCTCTTGAGATGCTTCCTGGTTTGACAAGTATGAGTTGTGATGCTACAACGTCAACAACTTTTGGCGCCGTTGCCGGGGAGCGTTCTCTTGTCACTTACGTGATGGTTTATGGCTTGAAGAGACGTGTATGCAAGCTTTTCATGAGGATTTTTGAGTTCTTCATTTCATTACGCTCTTGTGAGCATTTGCGGCTTGCAAGATTTACAATAACTTGTTGAGATGAGCCATTTTTGGTGTGATTCAAATACCCTTTTTTGGGTGATTAATCTACCATGTGTGGTGATTCTTCGAGTCACGAGTAGAATAGTAATTTTTCAAAATTTTTAAGTTATTATGTCAATTCTTTCCATTCAGTACGTTAATTATTTCCTTAATCATGTGTAAATAAGCTTCTTTGGGTTCTTCGGCAAGTTTCAATGGAATCATGGAATCTGTGGTTCATCACCTTCATCTGTAGGCTCGCAATCGCAACTTCTAGTCATCCTCTTCTCGGGTTTGGAGATCTTGAAGCCATTGAGCTCGAAAATCTATGAGTTTCAAAAGCTTGGCTAGCGATATCGCTTAGTTTACGATATTGTTTCTTGGTCCTCCTCCTCTGTCGTGGCGGGCTTTCAACAGCTCTTATAGCTCAACTGAGAACTCTATATCATCTATATCATGTCTAGTTAACCCAGCAAGGGTAGGATCAGCAGCTCTATGCAAAATGTGTCGCACAAGCTGCGGCCAATGACTCCTTTGGGACAGAAGCGAAGATGCTCTAGGCGGAAGTCCTCTCTGGTCCGTGTGGGAAAGATTGGACCTGCTCGTGTTGCCCCCTAACTTCTGTTATGGAAGGATGGAGAGCCCTCGCATGGTTTTACTAACCCTACAGTGATTGTTGGAGATAAGGGCAGCATGTAGGGAGGCGAACAGTTAATGGCGTCGGTTGAGTCTACTGGTGGCTACCTGGGAGACATGAGGTTTTCTAGTGCTACTCCACCGCCTCCTTTTATACTGAGTAGGGGCATTGGATGGCAGGGCATAAGTATTCTAATTGATGAGCTACTCGGAACACTTTCTGGCTCCACAGTATCCATGGAGAATGTCGGACTACTTGGTATCACAAGAGTAGGGAGCCGACGAGTTACAGAGATAGCTGCTGGCTTCATGATATTTTTCTCTCTATTCGGCAAATTCGGTGCTGTTCTGGCGTCAGTTCCAGGGCCCATTTCTGCAGCCACTTTCTGTCTCTTATTCAGCAAAGTGTGCCATTCTATTTCACTCAATATTCTGCTACTGCTGGACATGGGCTTGTACGAACAGATTCACATTGGTACAACGACTTTGTGTATGTCATTTTTACAGGTAGGACAGGAGCAACTGAAAAGGGCGAGGAAGTTCATGTTGGGAAGAGCTGAGGAAGAAGGGCAGTTCATCTTTGGTTCTGAGATTCAATCCTTCAGGATCCTAATGCTCATGGCGGTAAGTTCACAGAACGATTGAACTTGGCTTGAGCACTGATGAAGATGAAGATGCAGCAGAGAAGTAATAGGGATGAAGAGACTATGGAGGATGCAAAAGGAGAAGGTAGCTAAGCCTTGCTAAGGGAAGAGTCATATTCCAGATAAGCTAAACTTCCTTCAGTCGACACTTGTGCCTAAGTTTAGGATCCTGTTGCAAATTGCTGTTGAGTCATTTAAAAGATAGAGATCAAGAAGTATAGGTCCTTTCGTGGTGAAGCATGCCTTTTGGTGCTTGCTGTTGCAATTAAGAAGAGGAAATGGAGCAGCATTTCATGGTTATTAAAAGGGGTTGTGCATAGCTAGAAGGGGTCTATCTAGAGATGCAAAGGTTTGGGTTACGGCCATGACATGTCCAAATGAGGATCTCGGGTCTCTATGGGAAAGTTACCAGATCAAGATTGCAAGGGACCGCAAGGCTTATCAATAGAGGCATTTGGGGAACATTGCTCTCTAGTTCGAGTTTAATGGCAAACTCTTCTAATGGATGTTCAGGACAGAGCAGTGGAAATGTGGACTACGGATCTGCTGATTTAGTAAGGTTTGGCCTTGGCAATATCCCATCGGATTATGGACATGCTTCTTCCACTCCTACACTAGGTTCAGGATGCGTTGGCAGGCCTTCTGATAGCAATCAGGGTTTGCAACAAGAACATGCTTTTCAAATGGAGCAATCAAGGGATGATTACCTGACAAAAGTGAAGAAAAAGAGCCATGGGTGGACTCAACAACCATTATCCGATGAGCTTCTAAGCACTGTTTTGCGACAGCAGCAAGAAAGATTAGGCCATACAGAGTACCAGAAATGGAGAACTTTATGAAGTTTGTGAGAAGCACAGAAGAGCTCGCATGACCTGGCGAGGATCATCTGCTGAAGTTGAGTCATAAGTTCCATTTTCTTTCCTATGACCAAGAGTGCTTCTATGTCTAATCAGGGAAATAGGAGCCTTTGCACCAATACATACTCCGAGGCTTAAGTGCTTGGGTGTGTTTAGGGATGGAAAATGGTGAATAGCAGGACAATGACAGATGGAAAGAGGGATTCTGCACGGTCAGTTGCCTCGGAGACAAATTTGGAGGAGTTTGGATTCTTCCAGGGAATCTACAGAATATACACATGATATCAATAGAAAATGAGTTTTTGGGGAAGTAGAGATGTTATTCCCCATTATTGAGTTCAACCTACACCTGTTCACGGCTTCACATGATCAGAAGGAGTAATGCGCACACAAAAGCATATGGAGCTGCATTTATTGTGGAATCTGGGGATGTATTTACAGATAAGTAGAAAACTGTTGTTGAGTGGAAGGATGAACCCAGAAAATGCTGATCAGTACTCCCAGTAAGAATGTACATATGTGCACTAAAAGTGTCAATGAACAGGACGAATACTCCAGACTTGGATATACTCTCAAAGGCAAGCTATACGTCAAGGACGATGGATGGACTTTTTGCCAAAGACAGGAGGGGTGGATGAGGTGCTGAATTCAACCTTATTCCAAGATCAATTAGAGTGGCAAAGGCTATTGGGAGGATGCTTCCGACATCATACAGAGCCTATGGCTGATGTGCATCAATCATCGATCTGACTCTGAGGCTCGAGGACATAACTTCTCATGAGGATCAGAGGAAGTACTGAAGGATATTCTTGGATACACAGAAGAGATCTCATGTCTCCGGACCTGATCTGTGATAGCAACTCAAAAAAGGCTGGCATAGGGTAAATGCAAAATTCATGAAGTTATAGGTGGACCGTGGCCTTCAATTCTGAGAACTAATCCTCTTGATAAATTCTGGGGCTGGCATCTGAGAATGCGCTCAGTGGATGCCTGACTGATCCTCAGTGCCCCAACTCAACTGCTTGCTAGACAATGGACATCTGTACATCAGAACTTATGGGTAGGTTCGACATCTGTAAGTTCCCTCGCAACATGTGTATCGGCATAAAATCCGACGAAACAATGCTATGTTTAGGTATTTGCCCACTGATCTCTATGGCAGCATTAGTCTCTTTATCAGAGTTGCGCAGCTTTTTGGGGAACAGACAAGGCGGGTTGGTAGGCAAAACTCGGCTGCAAGGGTACATGCACCAGGTCTCATTTTGCGTCCGTCATCAGGTCATAACTAGGATGACAAAAAAAAAAAAAAAAAAAAAAACCATAGCAAATCTCCAAAGACAATGCAGCATTGCAGACATGGTGAACTAGAGTATAGGCCGAGAGAGAGAGAGAGAGAGAGAGAGAGAGAGAGAGAGAGAGAGAGAGAGAGAGAGAGAGAGAGAGATTTATGGCTTCTTCGAGCTCTGCGTAGATCTGAATTCCCAATTGGGGACAATGCATGACAACGTTTTGTCTAACTTAAACGAGTGAGTAAAATCATAACGAGTGAGTAAAAGCATAATGAATGAGTAAGTGAAATCATGCCTTCTAAAAACTTGACGAATCTACACAGATATATCTCATGCCAATATGAAACATATCTTGTATTTTTGTTAAGTGATTGGATGAGGCGAACGCTTTAAGCTTGCTTTTTGGGGATTTTCTCTAAAGAGTATAGTGGGAAAGACATTTTAACTCTCATCAACATCGACTTCAATATATACTCTATAAATGGAAGTTGACCATGCCTAGATATACACGGGTTGCTTCATGTTTGTCCTTCTAATATTTTTACTTCAAGTAAATTGATGTGATAATAGATTTAATGAGGTAAAAGATTTATTGCATGAAAAAACTTGGAAGAATGTCGCACAACCCATCATAATTTGTATAGGGCCAAAATTTAATGATATCATTTTCATCTTGCACATATTGGTTTCACCTTGTTAGGATTTTTTCTTTAAAAATTCCAAGGCATGCAAGTTGAGACATGGGTGAAACATAAATATTCCAAATTGCTTGTGATATGTCTTTTTTGGGTCATGCTTTAAGGTTTAGGATGATGGAAAGTATGCTATAATGTTTTTCCTTTTCATGAGCATCACATGTCGCTCTAAGCTTGAATGTATCATATGAAAAATTTTTGTGAATTTCCTTTTGATTCTTGCTAGAAGAACCCCATTTAAACTTATTTACACATCTTAGAAAACATTAAAAAAAAAAAAACACACAAAAACCCAAAACAAATTCTAAAAACTCCTAAAATACCAAACAAATTTTAAAAACACTCAAAAACCAAAATTTGTTTCAAGAGAACATGGGAAAGAAGAAGGCAAAAGAAAGAAGGAAGGGGGAAAAGATTGCACAAAAGAAAGAAGAAAAAGATGAAATGTATGCATTAATCACACATGATCAAGGTGAAACAAATAGAGAAAATTTGCAAGGGGTAGAGGAAATTGGAGGAATGTCTAAAGGGGTGGGGTCCATTGTTGCAAACAAGGAATGTAGTAACACTTTTGTGGATGTATTAATTGGCCATGAACGTAGAAATATGAGTGCTTTTATTAACCCTCATTGTGAGTGGAATTTAATTCATATTGATTTAGTGACAATTATTTTGGATAACATTCAACTAACCACTCATTCCTCTATCCTCATGAATGGTGAAACTTATGATTGCATGGGTCAAGTTATGTTGCCTATTGTGGTGAATGCTATGGAATCTTTGGAAACATTTTTTGTTATGGAAGGAATAGATGAAGACTTGGTCATAGGCACTCAAAGGTTTTTTGAACATCAAGGGTTTGAAGCATCTTGTCCAGCTATTATGTCCATCCCCACTTGTGAGTCTTTTGAAAATCCTGATGATTATCCTCATTGTATGGATTGTGGACATAATCATCTATTCAAAGATTGTGCTTTTAATCCACAAAATAGTCTTTTCACTCATGCTTTTTCATCTAACCTTTTTTTGAGTAAGTCACAGGAAACTTTGACGAATGATGATGTGGAGGACTCCAAGTGCTTGGAGGATATGAAAGGGCCCTCCCTTCCTCTAAGTTTGGAATCTTCTCACGAATTTTGTAGGAGTTCTATGGAAGATAAAGTGATATCTAGAGATTCTATGTGTAATACAGATAAATGTATCATTGAATCTCTAGATCGATCTCAAACCACACAACCTTATGATCCACTACATGAGCATGATATATGTAAAGAAACTCAACCTTTGTTGAACTCCCCATGTAAAGATGAGTTTTTTCTAAAGACTCACATAGAAGGCCCAAAAGACCCATACATCAAGAAGAAGTCACATTTCCCTGGTAATGTAAAGCAAATTTGGGTGGCCAAGAACTTACTTAGAGCCCAACCAAATCGCACTATGATATGGGTACCAAAGAAAGCTCTTATACAAAATCAACCCTCTCACACTAGACTTTATAATCCACGGTCTAGTTTCACATTGCCTTATCATCAAGAACGACTACTTTTGACAAAGGGATCCAAAGCAATAAAGTCAACACTCAGAAAAGAACCAAGGAGAAAACTCGAGGCTAAGACCAACAAAGCGAAGACATATTGGCGGCCTAAGACCTCTTTGTGCAGCATCCATGGGTGTCGGACCCAACCTTGCCTAATGCACAACATATGTTTAAGATGCACACCAAGTATGCACACGAATAGGGCCTCATCCAAAGGCCAAGCATTTGGCACACTTAGTTTAACCCATGCACAAAGAGGGCACATGTACATAGATTTCAAAAATTTGCTTTTTATTTTTCTTTTTTCAGGATGGTGGACAAAGGTATCATCCATTTCAAATGGGTGATGGAAAAGAAGCAGCTCTTGGAATTGAACATCTGGAGAAGGCCTCATCATCACTTCACCCTTGAGCACTTTGCTCAAGACCCATCCATTTTTGCACCATTTTTTTATTTGTATGCATTTTTTAGAGTATGCATAAGATAGGGTCACATTACAAGGCCGTGCATAGACACTTTTTTGTTTTCCGCCCATGCACCCTTAGTCCCCACTCATGCATATGGTCTAAGAAGAGATGAATTAATTTCATCTATTGGTATATATCATTTACATTTTTGTCATATCATTCTCATACATCATCCATCCATTACCAAAAAAAAATAAAAAAAAATAAAAAAAAATCTAGCATATTCACCTATATGAGGCAAAAGAAACAAGTTAAAGCACTCCACTCCAAACAAAAAGCAAGATGAAGAAAAGCAATAACGCAAAGCACTCCAATGGTGCAAGGATCATGTAAATCAAAAGGGACTCCTACACATTCTTCCACAAAAGCTCCATACTTGCAAAAGCTTTGTCGAGGACGACAAAGTCAAGGAGGGGGGGAGTGTTGAAGGATACAACATGTATTTCTTGGATCCACTTCATTTTCATCATCGTGTGTACCTTTTTCTACATTTCATTCAGTTAATAAAGCACTCTTGTATAGGTGTGTGTGAGTGCCACACTAGAGAATAAGTGGGACTCATTCTCCTTTCAGTTGAGAAATCCCACATAGCATGCTTTTTTGCCATTTTGTATATAAAGAGGTCTCCACCTCTTCTTTTGGGGAGAGCTCTTTTAGAAGTAATGAGATTATGCTAGTTTGTAGATAGATTCTTGCTCTCTCTTCGTCATGATGTGCATGCATGCTTGTTCTCTTCTTGTCTAACGCTTGTGACACGTTGATGTATGATTACGTCGTTATTATGCTTGTGATCACGATTACGTGCGTCATTTATGATGCTTATGTTGTGTCTTCATGTTAATAACGATGTTAATCGTACGTTGACGAAGCGCCATTACGTCTGCTGAGTGCTTCTACGCAAACATTTGGGTCTCTTGAGATGCTTCCTGGTTTGACAAGTATGAGTTGTGATGCTACAACGTCAACAAGTGCCTTCTCTCTTCAATTCTTTAAAAGAATTTGAAAGTCTTAGGCATTACCTCTAACTTGATATTCTAGGTTTTGATTCCTTCACATGATCATTTCACGATCTCATGCTTTGCCTTGGAAACTTGAAAACCTCTTGATAGAATATCCATTATTCTTTATTAGGGTTTTCAAGTACTTGAATTTTCACAGATTCAAGTCTAATTGGTTTATTCTTGACCAATTTGTAGTGATAAGAGCTTTTTACTTCTTGTCTTTAGATTCCTTTCTTTTTGATGCTTTAGGTACCTATCCCAATTGGGACTTTTGCAGGAATCTCTCTACTACTTAAGTTTAAGCATCCACTCATGCTTTTTGGATTGTATCAAAATCCCTTTAAGGATAGGCAAACATTATGTTTTACCTTCCATAGACTTAAGTACTACTGATATGGTTGCAGACTACATACTTGGAACTTTTATACTAGTTAGACTTGGAACAACTTTACTCTTTTCACACTTTTCCATTGGATAAATGGAGCCTGAGAGAAAATTTCCCAAAGGAATTTCATTGCCAATACTTGGGCAAACTTCAAAGTAGTTCTAATCGCAAGTTCTTGGACAATCCTGACCAAGCTTGATCAAGTTTGGTTGATCTTGCGACAATAATAAAGACAATCTTTATCGTAACATCTCTTTGAACTATCAAAAGCTTGTTTGCTTACCCATGGGATTTTAGAGATCTTTTCCTCAACTCAAGTCTGAGCATATGCTAATGCCTCTCAGATTCCAAAGCTAAGAATCTTTGATATACCTTTAGGTTATCTCAATCTTTGTACTTAAATACCACTATCGATGGTTTGGGACTTCTTGGGAACTACTTGCTATTAAACTTACTTGAAGAATTCTGTTCTCACATCTAGGGAGAATTTATTCTATGATGAACTTGAGATTCCTTACAAGGAATCAAATAATACTAAGCAAATGATTCATCTTAGAATCTTTTTCATTACTTAATGATATTTAAAAGAAATTATTGACTTTTGGACAAGACTCAAAGCTTTAAGAATAACTTATCCAAAAGAAATTTCTTTTTAACCAATGAAATAGTTAATGATGCTATTTTGTTTATTGGCTTATTTTTAGGAAGTATTCTAATTCCTAAAGATCACTATGACTTAGGTTTCTTCTTAGCCATAATTAGCTTAAATGAAACCAAAAATAATTGTTTAATCCTCAAAAGAATTCTTTTTTAATTTTTTCCATTTTCTTAAGACTGTGCATCATTACTAGAGATGCCGGCATCGAACCTAGCATCCATCTATTGAATGTTAAAGTTCAATTGATGCTAAGGTCTACTCACTTCTTTGATTTTTGCCACTCCTTAGGATGAAATCAAAGTGAAAACTTCAAAAACTCTTATGGGTTTTACAAATTTGGAACATCTAAAACATCTTTTGAACTTTAAAAGTTCAATTAATTTAAGTTTTGTTTTATTTGATGGCTATCACAACTTGGGATAGAATAAAATAAAAACACTCTAGATCATCCTACTTGGAGGCATGGATTTTTTTACATACAAGTTTGTCTTTATGATTCCCTAAGTTTTTTCTAGACTTAGAGTATCATGGAAGTTTGCAAGTAGTTCTATTTTCTTGCTCATCCATATGGCAAGAAAATTTGAACGCTTTACTTACTTTCAACATGCCTACTTTTTTCGAAGGAGGACCCCTAATATGTGGTACCTAAGTATCACTTTTAGGAAAAAATGAACTAGCTACTTGAGTTGCATAGTAGCTTAAAGCTTTGCAACTAATAGTTTGCTATTTTTCCTAATTGTCTAACTCAAGTTAGAAAAAGTAGGTAACAATTAGGAAATTAGATTTGTTCAACTACTTAGCAAAAAATTAGCAAAAAACCATGCTTCATCATATGCCAATGCATGTTCTTGTATGCAAATGCATATGACTGCATTCATGTGTTTGCATGTTTGTTCCTTTTCATGCACCAAAATTAAATCAAGCAGTTCTTGAGCTTGCTACATATACATCCAAGCATCCATGCACAAACAATCTACTTGCTACCTTTCAAAAAATATGTAAACATACATGTGCACAAACTTGAGTGCATCTTATATCTTTTTTTAGCAAGAAGGAAGTTTATGTGCATAAAATAGTCTTTTAAAAGGAGAAATGCACCAAGATTCTTTCATTCCCATGCGATGATATATAGATGCATGCTTATGCTTGACGACTGTTTCAATATGTTTATGCTCTTTCATTTATCTTTCATTAATTTACATCAATATTATAAAAAATGAAGGTTGTTACCATACTTCAATGATAATAAAATGCATCCTACGTGAAACCATAGAACAAAAACAAATATTTTAACCAATTAGTAACTTGGAAAATACTTATCTCCCAATTAAACTACCTCCTTCCATTATCGAAGAGAAGGGCCATTCTCCAAAGACTTTTACTAGAATTCAAAGAGGACTTGACTTTGATCACAAAAGGACTTCAAAGTATACACTCGGTTTGGTTGGAAATCACAAAAAACTCAAGAAAGTCCAGAAAACCAAGCTTCCCGACTTGAGATTAGCATAGAAATGTAGTATAGAGCTAAAATGGAAAAGAGTTATTAGCATATAAGATCAACAAAAAGTGTTGAGTCTTCTTAGCTTAGTGGATAGATGTCGTTCCTTATGAAAAGGAGGTTGACAGGTTGAATTCCACCATCAACAACTTGAGGAGAGTCTTTTTGATGGATCCCATATAAAGACAAAATAGAATTTGTATATCGAATCGATCTTGTCGTTGTGGTTAGAAGAGGTTTGAGGATGTTCCTAGTTCAAATCTTGTATGCAACATCATAGTAGCCATGTCTTCTTTTGCTAGGGTGCGAGCAAATGAATGTCAAAATCTTGTAGTTAAATAAGATAATAACCTAAACAATGATGTGATGAGGGAGACTTGGCTAGCTTAGCTGAATGTAATCACCCTATCAAGGGTTCGAATCTTGATGCCTGCTTGGTCTGCAGATACCTCATGTATAGATGTTAAAGGCTTGATCCCTCTTGTCAACAAAGTTGTTGCACTTATAGTTAATTAAATTTAGTATGGTTGTGAAGGCTAAGGTTCAATATCCGGGAGTTTTTTGGAACATGCAAAAAATACCATATTGCCCTCCCTATGGCTTCTAGAAACTTCTTGTCCTCTTGTAATCTCATAGTATGAGATCCTATCCAAATCTTTCTTGTACGTAGTCCATCTCCCTCAATGGAGTTCTTACAATCCAAATATATTATTTCATACCTATGATCTTAGGTAGTGGGATCTCTCGTATCTTGTCTAGCCCAATTATCCATACCTATCAGTCTCAGGTTGTGGAACTTCTTGTATCAATTGCATATTCTTGTATTATTTTCCCTACATGGGTGATCTTGTAATAAAAAATATAAATCCAAAATCTTGTCTAGTCTAGTAAGAGTCCACAATCTAGCGATCCCCTAATATTTTGGCAAGACTATCTTCTACCCATGTCCAAGCCTCATGGAGAATAGAAATGAATAGATTGTGGCATCGCTTCAGAGTCTCTAGCAATAACTCGAGGACCTACCTCATTGACAAACACAAGTCTAGATGGGACATCCCATGTATGTAGGTGCACTTATCCAAGTATTAGAAGAGCGAATCAAGAATTGTGAAGCAAATCAAGGAAGCATTCAAGTAAATTGATGCCCTAGTTCACTCTTCATGGAGGAACCCAAGATTTGCATGCCAGAAAAGTTCGTTGGAGATTGCACAAAGTTCCATGGATTCTTGCAGCAAGTTAATTTTGTACATTTGTATATAGCTTGATAGATACCCTGATGAAGCATCCAAGGTCGATTTTATTGGAACCCTACTCTATGGTCAAACATTATCGTGGATTGCCCCAATCTTGGAGAAAAACATGGAAATACTTCATGATTATGAGGGGTTTTTCCAAGAGCACACCACAAAATTTGGAGATGAAGACATGCATCTAGTGATAAAAACAAAACTCTAGAAGCTACATCAAAGTTATCTCCCTACCTCTACCTATCGATCAGAATTTAGGAAATTGATATTTGATCTCACTTTGCATGATGATTATTTCATAAGACAATTTACATGGGACTTAAGAGATGACTTGAAGAAATTTGTAATCATGATGACAGAGGTTAAGACATTGAATGAATACATCACCAAATCCATGCAATGTGATAACTTCCTTTTTGAAAGGAAAAAAGAAAAACAAGTAGAAGGAAGACTTCATCAATGGAAACCCTTCCAACCCACTCCTAGAGAAGAGCCTATGCTTGAACCTATGCAGATAGATGTGACTAGGTTCTAGTATCTAACCCCATAGGAGAAAGACAAAAGGAGAGCTAACAAGTTATCCCTCCTTGGCCATATTGTAGTTAATTGTCCCAACAACAGAACAAACTCTAGAGTCGCAATGACCCTTATAAAGAAGGGAAATGAGGAAGTCAAGTTGTAAAGGAGACTATAGAGCTGGACCATAAGGGTTGAATAATTCTAGCAACACCCATAGAAATATATCTTGCCCCTATCAAGTTGATAATGCCTAAGAAGACCCTTTCCCTACAGCCTTAGTCGATCTAGGAGACTCCTCATGTTTTATTGATGAAGGATTGGTTAAGAAACAAAGGATTCTAGTACTTAAGAAGAATGAACCATTAGTAGCTAAAGTAGTAGATCGACGTGTTGAAACATCAAATTTTCATTATGCTTGAGGTGGATATGCGCTTCATCAAATTCATCATTTGGATGGTGGCATATATGTACCTTGGAGAATAGCACTTATGTGCACATTACCTAAAATGATCGCTTATGATCATTTCTTGTAAGGTTCAAGGTATTTACCTTTGTAAAAGGAAGGAGTAAAAGGTCTAAAAGCCATGAGTTAGAAGTGGTTGAGATTGATTCTCAATCAATCAATCAAGAAGTAGATATGACTTCAACTTTCTCTTTTCCTAGATTGTAGGAAAAGATTCTAATCAATTTAAACTACCAAAACCACCTATTGAGCTCTTCCTAAAAGAAGTTGGAGAACCTTGGAGAGGCTTGGAAAGTTGAGTTGTTAAGTGGTGAAGTTGGTCCAACAAACCAGCATAGGACTATCCCTAGCTCTTTGGATATGTAAAATTGACCTTGTTAGCTTGTCATTAGTGCAATAAAACCCAATATTTACTTTGGAACATCAACAAGAACAAGTTGATGCAAAACAAATAACTTGCACCTTGACTAGCTAACAAAGACCTTCTTAAATAGGATGGAATTTATGACTTTAAACACTGAGAGCAGTGAGCACAATTACAATTGGAAAACTTCCTCGTAAGGGAGTTTCATACATAGGGTTGGCTTGCAAAAATGCATAAAAGACCTAATTTATTTTAACCAATGGAGGAGTGCTTAAACACTTGATTTCGAGCTCTATCGAGGGAGCATCAATCTCTGCACATTGAGTGAGTTTGAAGAAGAATGAGTGGAGAATAGAAATGGCACCAAACAATGATCAAAGAGTATATATATTGCTTCAAATCAACATTCTAGTTTATGTACAAACATTTTGGAGTCTTTGTATAAACTCTTGAGGATATGACCATGCCTTTTCTTCATGAATTTGAATTCAAAACTAGGCGGGTTTGGTAGTTTAGATTGATTGGAATCTTTTCCTATAATCTAGCAAAAGAGAAAGTTGAAGTCATATCTACTTCTTGATTGATTGAGAGTCAATCTCAACCACTTCTAACTTGTGGCTTTTGGGCCTTTTACTCTTTCCTTTTACAAAGGTAAATACCTTGAACCTTAGAAGAAATGATCATGAGTGATCAACCAATTAATACAAAGAAATAATGTGCACATAAGTGCTATTCGTCAAGGTACATATATGGCACAATCCAAATGATGAATTTGATGATGATCATATCCACCTCAAGAATAATGAAAGCTTGATGTTCCAACAGATCCCCCTCAAGCTTAAGTATGCTTGAGTCTTCATTCTTTGATAGGTTGAATACCTGCCATAGCTTTCAATGTACATAGCTTTATCCGAGCAAGTTTCTTTGTCATCATGTTTGCTATTTGATTCTCAGTAGGAAAAAATGAAATGTCAATTTCCATTGCCATAAGCTCTTACAAAGTGGTAATGGACTTCTATGTATTTTTTCCTTGCATGAAAAATTGGATTTGCAACTAAATGCATGGAACTTTCATTATCTCCAAGTAAGTGAGTTTTGGAACTTACGAGTCCCAAACACGAGTACAACTCCTTGAGCCATATTGCTTCTTGATTTGCAATACTTAGACCTCTATATTCGCATTTTTGGTTGCTTCTTGGAACTCCATGACAACAATTTTGAACCTGCAAATGCTAAGTATCCAGAGGTACTTCTTCTATCATCCTTTGCTCTTGCCCAATCTGCATCTAAATAGATTGTGATATCCAAATCTAAAGAGTACAGATAATAGATACCTTCATTAAGTGTGCCTTTTAGGTACTTGATTACTCTCTTTGCAGCATCCATGTGTGGCCTTCTAGGTGAGTGCATGAACTGACTAGGAACTCCACAATATATGATATGTCTAGTCTTGTGTGAGTAGCATATATCAAGCTACCAACTAGGCTTTGATACTCGTTAGGATCATCAATCTGTTCACCTTCATAAACACTTACTTTATGGTTCAACTCCAAAGGTGTACCTACAAGCTTTATGTTCTCCATTCTGAACTTGAGAAGTAGGTCCTGAATGTATCTTCTCTGAGTTAGATACATTCCTTCATCTTTATAAATCTCTTGCATACCTAGGAAATATGTGAGCTCACTTAAGTCACTGGTTTTGAACTCGTCTTGCATGTGTCTCTTGATCGTTTGAATGCCTTTCAGATCATCACTTGTCACAATAATTGTTGATATATTTAGGTAGTGATGTGTGTGAACACTCTAGGACCGCCGGGACACTTTTTTCCCTCTTTAGGAGGTTTTTTTCCCCCGGCTTGTATATACGCCTATTGCCCTAATGGGCTACTTATCTTTGTACATTCTCTAGTAATACATTCAATATTGTGTGTTTGTGCTCCAAGCTTCTTCTTCTTCCTTGTGTTGTTCGCGTGCTTCCGCAGACATCTATCTTCAACAATTGGTATCAGAGCAGGTCGTCGCTTCTTCTAGGGTGCCGTCGACACTCCTCCGTTTGCAGTCTCAGATTCGCACGAAATTTGGTGAGCATACTCAGGGTGTTTCCGAGATCAAAACCGCTTCGCTTTGTGGTGCCGAAATCGCAATCTGAGCTCGTTTCGGCCTCCAAACGCACTATCGCAGCGCTTGTGTAGGCTATTTCGTCCTTCTGTGCCAAAGGTATATACCAATTTCTATTCGCTAATTTAAGCGTCTCAAAGTCTGCTATAGGTCTAGCAGAACTCGTCTGGGCAGTTCCGTTCAACTTTTTGAGATACAGTCAATTTTCTGCATCAAGGTATTTTAGTCACCGGCCATGGCTGAAAGCAGTGATGTATTCCGTATGTTGGCTGTTGAGGATAAGTTGGATGGTACCAACTACCCATTATGGGCTTATATGATGTGACATGTACTGGTTGCAAAAGGATTGTGGAACATTGTGCAGGGTGTTGAAAGACGTCCTGTTAAACCTGTAACGACAGGTACTACAAATACAGGTGTTGGAGCTGATGAAGATGGTGTCGAAGATGATATTCCGCAGATTCCTGTTCATGCTGCTGTTTCTGTTGCACCTACTGCAGAGCAGATTCGTTGGGATGGCAGAGATGCCCAGGCACATGCATTGATAGCTTTGTCTGTCAAACGTGCCATTATTCCTCACATTTGCTCTTGCAGAACAGCAAAGGATGCTTGGGATACACTTACCACTTTGTACCAGGCTAGGAATGAGGCTCGTGTTGCTTACCTCCGAAAACAGTTGGAGAGTGAGCACATGAATGAAGGTGATTCTATGGACAGTTTTCTTACAAAGATCAAAGAACTGAAGGAACAATTGATTTCTGCTGATGAGGTTATACCAGATAGCTCACTTGTGCGGACCGTTCTGAATGGTCTTCCTGATTCATATTAGAGTTTTGCCTCTACTCTTCGGTTGATGATGAAAGGCAATCGGAATGCCTTGTCATTTGAGGAATTAGTCTCTGTTCTGTTGCAGTAAGATCAATCCAAGCAAAACAGGTCCATTATGCATGTTGCAGATCAAGCTTTCCTGGCTAGTCAGAAGGGCAAAGGAAAATGGAGCTCTTCTACTAGTAAGCAGAAATCTGCAAATGCTGCACAATCGAAGAACCAGGATAAAGATGAGAAGAAATCAGAAAAGCAGAAATTGTTCTGCAAGTACTGTAAAGGAAATGATCATATTATAAAGAACTGTCCAAAACTGGCTGCTAAAGAGGCAAAGAAGAAAGAGGCTGGAATGGTTGTTGCAGAGGCCTCTACACCAAAAACAGAGTCTACAAATCTTGTGCAGGAAGAAGAATGGGCGTTTACTACTGTCTGCAGTTTTGACCCATCTTCTCATGATCAGTGCATGTCTGCAGTAGACTCCGATGTTTGGTACTTTGACAGTGGGGCGACCAAACATATTACCTCGCAGCGCAGTTTCTTCTCTTCACTCGAGCCTGCCCCTACAGAGAATACTGTCACATGCGCCAATAACTCCTCTTATCATGTTATGGGAGTTGGTAAGATCATTCTGACTACTGCTGATGGTAGTTCTTTCACTTTGTCAGATGCTTTATTTGTGCCAGGGATCAAAAAGAACCTGTTATCAGTTTTTGCATTAGCCAAGATTGGCTTGGTTGTGAAATTCGTTGATGACAGGTGTATAGTCCATGATCTCTCAAATGGCGATGTGATTATTGCTTCTGGCATTTTATGTCCTGGGCTGTATAAGCTCATAGACTATAAAAGATCTGTGAATGATTCGGCATGTGCAGTTCATGATTCTCAGGCTATGTCAGATGCAAAGCTTTGGCATGCACGCTTTGGTCATCTGAATTTTGCTAGTTTGTTACGCCTGTAGAAATCTGAAATGGTGTCCTCTTTGCCCAAACTTGAGGCACCTAGAAAACATGTTTGTGAAGGCTGTATTTTGGGCAACATGCAGCGTTCTTCCTTTCCAAAAGATGGTTCAGTTCGGGCTACGCAAAAATTGAAGCTTGTACATAGTGATGTATGTGGTCCTATGCAGACACCCTCTTTTGGAAATTACCTTTACTTCGTGACTTTCATTGATGATTTTTCCAGGCATGCATGGGAATATCCACTCAAAGCAAAGTCCGAAGTGTTCATGTGCTTCAAACAGTTTTTGGTTTTGGCTGAAAATCTGTCAGCATGTAAAATGGGCACCCTCCGTTCTGATCGAGGGGGGGAATATATGTCTTCAGATTTTAATGCATTTCTAGCTGAACATGGGATAAAACACCAGTGTACAGTGCCGTATACACCGTAACAGAATGGAGTTGCTGAACGAAAGAACAGGTCACTCATGGAGATGGCGAGGTGCATGGTCAAAAGTCAGGCTTTACCACATAGTTTCTAGCTTGAGGCTGTTATGTGTGCAGCATATGTACTGAACAGGTGTCCCACTAAAGTGTTGCAGTCTATCACTCCATATGAGGCTTGGCATGACCGCAAGCCATCTGTTGCTCATCTGCGTGTTTTTGGTTGTTTGGCATATGCATTAGTGCCTGAACAACATCGCAGAAAATTGGATGATAAGGTAGTAAAATGTATTTTTGTTGGGTACAGTTCTGAAAGTAAAGGCTATCGTCTGTATCATCCACAGACTAAACGCATTCTAGTTAGCCGTGATGTTGTCTTTGTGGAAGATGCTATTCAGCCATTGCTTTCATGTACTAAGGAGACATTTGTTAGCTCCAAAGACATGTATGATACTTTGATGCCTCTTTTTACAGGTGGACAAGCTAGTGCTGGTCCTAATGAGGCAACTTCTCAGCCTTTGCAGGTTTCATATGATGATGCAGATCATTCCATTTCTGATGCAGATTTACATGATGCACTTGTTGATGAGAGAGCTGATATTGAGCAGGCAAAAACTATGCCAAAATGGCTAGTGCAGACTTTGCGTGACAGCAAATTAGATGCACCTTTGTCAAATCGTACTCGTTTAGGCTCTCATAGTGCCTCCTTTGCATCAGATTGCTATGCTATGGCTGCATCTAGTCTCTGTGATGAGAATGAGCCTGTTTCTTTTGATGAAGCATAAAATTCAAAAAATTGGATGGCTGCTATGCAATCTGAATATGATGCTATAATGAAGAATGGTACATGGTCTTTATGTGACTTGCCTCCTGGCAAGAAGGCCATTGGCACTAAGTGGGTATACAAGCTGAAGCGTAAACCTGATGGTACAGTTGACAGGTATAAGGCTAGGCTTGTTGCAAAGGGTTATGCACAGGAAAGAGGCATTGATTTTGATGAGACCTTTGCACCTACATGCCGTATGACTACTGTTCGGAGCATTTGTGCACTTGCAGCCCATCATGGTTGGAATGTACATCAATTGGACATTAAAACAGCATTTCTGAATGGTGACTTGCATGAAGAAGTGTATGTTTTTCAGCCCCGTGGCTTTGTGCAGAAAGGGCATGAAAACTAGGTTTGCAAGTTAAAGAAGGCATTATATTGTTTAAAGCAAGCACCACGTGCTTGGTATGAGAAGATACATGCCTATCTGATTGCACATGGTTTTGAGAATAGTCCAACTGAAAGCACCTTATATGTTAAACGTGCTAATGATGTGCTTCTGATCATTGTTGTCTATGTTGATGACATGCTGCTCACTAGTCCTATTGAGACACATATTGCTGATTTTAAGGCTGATTTGCATGCCTCATTTGAGATGTCTGATTTGGGGCATTTGCATCACTATTTGGGCATTCAGTTTATGCACGTTGATGGTGGAATGGCTTTGTGTCAAACGAAATATATTGACACATTATTGTAGCGTTTTGGCCTTGAAGACTGTAAGCCTATTGCCACTCCTACGGAGACAGGTTTACGATTGAGTCTTCATGATGCTGGAGATGCATTTGATGCTGCTCTCTATCAGCAGGCTGTTGGATGCTTGATTTGCTTATGCATTACTTGGCCAGATATTCAGTTTGCTATCTCACAGATGAGCAGGTTTATGCATTGCCCAGGAGTCACGCATTGGAAAGTGGTTAAGCGCATCTTTCGCTACTTGAGTGGTACTCGGCTACTTGGGTTGTTTTATCCCAAGGGGGGATCACTACCGCCAGATTTGCATGCTTTTTCTGACTCAGATTGGGCTGGTTGCTATGACACTTGTGTGTCCACCAGTGGTTTTTGCTTCATGCTTGGTAGCTCATGTATATCTTGGTTGAGCAAGAAGCAGCCTACTGTGGCCACTTCCAGTTGTGAGGCTGAGTATAGGGCAGCTTTCACAACGACTGTTGAGTGTGTGTGGCTCAGACGCCTTATGGCTGATTTGGGTGTTGGCCAGTCTTCTGCCATCACCATCTTCACTGACAGTCAGAGGAGCCCTGTGTTCCATGCTCGCACTAAGCACATGGAGGTGCATTATCACTATGTCAGGGAGAGGTTCTCTGCTGGGGAGATCAGCTTGGCATATGTGCCCACGTAGGAGAACATTGCAGACCTTTTCACGAAGGCTCTGCCTAGGGAGAAGTTTGAAGCTTTCTGCAAAGCTTTGGGCTTACTTCCTTTTGTGGAGTGATTTCCACATAGCTTGGCACTTCCTTATACATGAGTGCCAGCTCCTTGTTCACCGCATCACTCCCAGGGGGGATTTGTTGATATTTAGGTAGTGATGTGTGTGAACACTCTAGGACCGCCGGGGCACTTTTTTCCCTCTTTAGGAGGTTTTTTTCCCTCGGCTTGTATATACGCCTATTGCCCTAATGGGCTACTTATCTTTGTACATTCTCTAGTAATACATTCAGTATTGTGTGTTTGTGCTCCAAGCTTCTTCTTCTTCCTTGTGCTGTTCGTGTGCTTCCGCAGACGTCTATCTCCAACAATAATATCATCTACATATACGCATAGATAGATAACCTCATTGTGATCCCTTTTGATGAATAGAGAGGGACTTGAGTTGCTAGGTTTGAACCCTTGATCTAGGAGGTATGTAACCAACCTATAATTCCAAGCTCTAGGAGCTTTTTTCAATCCATAAAATGCTTTCTTAAGTCTACAAACATAAGATGTATAATTAGGGTTTTCAAAACTTGGTGGTTGTGACATGTATACCTCTTCCCTTATCCAACCATTTAGGAATGCATTTTTCACATCAAGTTGGAGGAGTCACCAGTTTCTTGCAGCATCTACACTTATCAATGTTCTAATTTTAGTCATCTTTGCAATTGGTGAGAATATTTCCTCATAGTCTATACCATGAGTTTATGAGCATCCTTTGGCAACTAATCTTGTCTTGTACCTGCAAACTGATTCATCTAAGTTTCTTTTAACTTTATATACCCATCTGCAACCAATTACCTTTTGATTGGGTGGCATTGGAACCAAATCCCAAGTGTCCATCTCCTTGAATGCATCTATTTCTTCTATCATGGCCTTTTCTCAATTAGGATTTCCCTTTTCCTCTTCATAGGTTGAGGGTTCCTCTAAAATGGAGTCCTTTCCCAGGTAGGTTGAATGCTTTCTAACAAATGCAGAATCACATCCATACCTTTTTGTTTGTCTTTTCTCCCTTGTTGACTTTCTAGGTGCTTACTTGGAGCATTCTCCATACTCTTGCATCTTTGCTTTGCCTCTTGACTTCCATAGCTTGTAATCCTTTTCCTTTCATATTGGTCATCATTTGTATCACTTCTTGGATCTTGGACTTGTGTATCATGATTGCTTCCTAATTAATGAGAATCACAATCAAGATCATATGGTAGAGTTAACTTTTGTTTGTCTTCATCATACCAAGACCTGTGTTCTTCAAAAACAACATCTCTACTTGTAGTGAATTGCTTGGTTGAAGGATTATAGAACCTGTAACCCATCTAAGTTGAGTCGAACCCAATAAACATTTCCTTTGTTGCCCTTTCATCTAGCTTACCTCTTATTTGTGATGGTACATGAACATAAACTAAACAACCAGACACCTTGCAATGTCCAAGACTAGGTTTTCTTCCATACCATGCTTCATAAGGATTCATACTTGGAGTGATTTGGATGGTAGTCTATTGACAAGGTACATAGCAATTGAAATAGCCTCTACCCATAGATAATGTGGCAACCTCTTCTCTTCAAGCATTGTTATGGTTGATCCAACTAATGCCTTGTTTCTCCTCTCTGCAATTCCATTAAGTTGAGGAGAGTACCAGATAGTCACTTCCCTTTTGATACCTTTATCCTACAAGAACTCATCAAATTCTTTGAAGAAGTATTCTCCTCCTCCATCAGACATGAGCTTCCTGAGTGATCTACATGTATGATTCTCCACATGTGCTAAAAACTTTTCGAAGCAATCAAACACTTCATTCTTACTCCTGATAAATTATAGAATAGTCCATCTACTATGGTCATCAACAAATGAGACATAATACCTTGATCCTACCAATGAAGGTTCTTGGCTTGGCCCCCATACATTTGTATGTACTAATTCCAATAAGTTGTTGTGGATGTAGCATTTGTGGTTGAATGGTTGTCTATGCCTTCCCAATCTAACATGCATCACATCTTTTGATCATGTGTTGCTTTGATATGTTTGGAAATCCAAGAACACTTTGATCCCTGCATATATCCTTTAAGGTTCTTTCATTCACATGAGCTAGCCTCTTATGCCACACTTCAAGCTCACTTAGGTTTTGAGAGACCCAAAGTTGAATAGAGCTATGTTTTTGGTTTCTCCTACTTCAAAAGTAAAGAGCCTATCATGCTTCTCACCTCTAGTTATCTTCTTAAAACCTTGACATGGATATTCCACAAAAGCTCCATGTTGGGTAAACCTAACTTGCAAGCCTTTCTCAACTATTTGGCCTATACTTATTAGGTTTTTTGTAATGGTGGGAACATAGAGTACCTTGCTCATAATATTTGTCCTACCATTGGAAGCTTTGACATTACCAATCTTCTCCACACTATGCTTTGTGTCATCCCCTGTTTGAACTTCATGTCTATGCTTTGGACTTTCCAAATTAGATAAGAGAGCTATGTTTCCTGCAATTTGATTTGAACATCCTGGATCTATGTAAAATAAATGATAATCTCCTTTACCTTCCTTATGGCTTAGATTCATCAAAATCAATGAGTCTTCATGTCGTTGATCTTCAGAATAATTATTGTAGTCTCTTCTATTATGGAATCTATTGTTATTATTGCAGTTATTTCCACATCTACCTCTATTGTTGCCAAATCCACCTCTTCCACTTCCTTTCTGGGTCTTCCCATTGAATCATGAATTCTGAGTGGTGTGGTTGGTCTTATCATAGATGGCATAATGTTGAACATTTTGGGCTTTTTTGTTGTCATGCTTTGGTCCTTTCTTCTTCCCTTTCCACTTGCTCTTGCCTATAAAGTTACCTTGGCAAGTCTCCTCTTCATCTTCTTTGTTCTTCTTTCCTTTTATCTTCTTGTCCATCTTATATGCATATAGAGCACTAGTTGAATAACCATGATAGGAGTTATCTTCCTTTATGCTATTGTTGGACTCTTGATTGAAGATTTGTCCAAGAAAGGTCTTTCCTTTTAGCTTTTTGTCCATCTTATATGCATATAGAGCACTAGTTGAATAACCATGATAGGAGTTATCTTCCTTTATGCTATTGTTGGCCTCTTGATTGAAGATTTGTCCAAGAAAGGTGTTGACGTCTGGAGTTTGCACATCTATGATAAGATTATAGCTTGTGGTGAAAGATTCCATTGCTTGTCACTTCTAGTCCCATTGAGAATTCGCCTCATGATTACCTCTTCTTCAATAAGCTCTCCAATGGATGCCAATCGATCAACAAACTCCTTGACCTTTGTAACAAACTTAGTGATGGTTTGTTTTGGAGTCTTCTTCATTTGATTGAACTCATTCCAAAGATTGTTCTTCCTTGATTTGTACTAGTAGGAAAGAAAGTGTCTAGGGCATATCAAGTCTCTTGAGATGTCTTGCATAATCTAATATGTGGTAATAGGAAATGAGAGATAGAGTTGAGTATGTATGACCTTGCTTGAGCATCCCTTGCACACCAAAGTGTGAGCTTATCTGTTTCCTCTTGAGTAGGTCCTCCTTTGGATCTTTGAATAGGCATTGCTTCATCAACTGATACAATCCCATATAGATTTCTTCCTTGCAAATAAGTCTCCATTATGATTTTCCAAGAAGCATAATTGTGTCTATCAAGCTTCTCAATCATTAATGGAAATCCATCTCCCATATTAAAGTTGCTCTAATACCACTGAAAAGAAGTTGGAGAAGCTTGGAGAGGATTGTATAGTTGAGTTGTTAAGTGGTGAATTTGGTCTAGCAAACCCCTAGCTCTTTGAATATGTAAAATAGACCTATAGGCTTGTGGTTATTGCAATAAAACCTAATAGTTACTTTGAAACATCAACAAGAACAAGTTGATGGAAAACAGATAACTTGCACCTTAACTAGCTAACAAAAACCTTCTAAAATTGGATGGAAGTTATGACTTAAAAAATTGAGAGCAGATAGAATAGTTACACTTGGAAATGCTCCTCTTAATAGAGTTTCATACATAGTGTTACATTGATAAAATTAATAAAATCCCTAATTTATATTAAACAATGAAGGAGCAATCACCTTAACATTGATTGCATGTCATCCCGATTTTTCAAGGATGTGTAGACAATGACCTCGAGACTATAAACTCAGATTTCTCTAAAATTACTAAACCAAATGACTTGAAAATGTGTACACATAAAATACATAGTTACAATTTTCCAATGAATGCTTAAACACATGATTTAAAGCGCTATAGAGAGAGCAAAAATCTCTGCAAGTTGGCTGAGTCTAAGGAAGAATGAGGAGAGAATAGAAATGGCACCAAGCAATGATCAAAGAGTATATGTAGTGCTTCAAATCAACATTCTACTTTATGTACAAATGTTTTAGAGTCTTTACATGGACTCTTGAGGATATAACCATGCCTTCTCTTCATGAATTTGAATTCAAAATTAGGAAATTTTGATAGTTTAGATTGATTGGGAATCTTTTCTTACAATCTAGGAAAAGAGAAAGTTGAAGTCATATCTACTTCTTGATTGATTGATTGAGAATCAATCTCAGCCACTTCTAACTCTTAGATTTTAGGTCTTTATTCTTTCCTTTTACAAAGGTAAATACCTTGAACCTTACAAGAAATGATCAACCAGTTAATACAAAGAAATAATGTGCACATAAGTGCTATTCTTCAAGGTACATATATGGCACTATCCAAATGATGAATTTGATGAAAAGTGAAAGATTAATGCTCCAACACATCCATCTACTACTTCAACTACTATTGTTGTGTTCTTCTTAAGTACTGGAATCCTCTGTTTCTTAACCAATCCTTCATCGATGAAACATGAGGAGGCTCTTAGATCGACTAAGGTTGTAGGGAAAGGGTCTTCTTAGGCATTATCAACTTGATAAGGGCAAGATATATTTCTATGGGTGTTGCTAGAACTATTGGACCCTTTCTTATATCATGTTCTAGCTCGATAGTCTCCTTTACAACTTGACTTCCTCATTTCCCCTTCTTTATAAGGGTGATTGCAACTCTAGAGTTAGATCTCTTGTTGGGACAATTAACTACAATATGACCAAGGAGTCATAACTTGTTAACTCTCCTTTTCGCTTTCTCCTATGGGGTTAGATGCTAGAAGCTAGTTACATCTATCTGCATAGGTTCAAGCATAGGCTCTTTTCTAGGAGTGGGCTGGAAGGGTTTCCATTGGTGAAGTCTTCCTTCTACTTGGTTTTCTTGTTTTCTTTCAAAAAGGAAGTTATCAAATTGAATGGATTGGGTAATGTATTCATTCAATGTCTTAACCTTTGGCATCATGATTACTAGGTTCTTCATATCATGTCTTAAGCCCCATCTAAATTGGCTTATGAAATAATCCTCACACAAAGTGAGATCACATATCAATTTCCTAATATCTCATTGATAGGTAGAGGTAGGGAGATTACCTTGATGTAGCTTCTGGAGTTTTGTTTCTATCACGAGATGCATGGGGCAAGCCACGATAATGTTTGACCATAGAGTAGGGTTCCAATAAAACTGACCTTGGATGCCTCATCAGGGTATCTATCAAGTTGTTTATGAATGTACAGATTAACTTGTTGCAAGAATCCGTGGAACTTTGTGCAATCTCCATTGAACTTTTTTGGCATGCAGATCTTGGATTCCTCCATGACGAATGAACTAGGGCATCAATTTACTTGAATGCTTCCTTGATTTGCTTGAAAATTTTTGATTCATTCTTCTAATACTTGGATAAGTGTGCCTACATACATGGGATGTCCCATCGAGACTTGTGTCTCTCAACGATTCAAGTCCTCGACTTATTGTTGGAGACTCTGAAGTGATGCCACAATCTATTCAACTCTATTCTCCATGGGGCTTGGTCATGGGTAGAATATAGTCTTGCCAAAATATTAGGGGATTAGTAGATTGTGGCCTCTTCTTAGATTAGATAAGATTTTGGATTTATACTTCTGATTACAAGATCACCCATGTAGGGAAAATAATAAAGAATATGAAATTTATACAAGAAGTCCCACAACCCGAGACTGATAGGTATGGATAATTGGGATAGAAAAGATACAAGAGATCCCACAACCCGAGATCATAGGTATGAAATAATATATTTGGATTATAAGAACTCCATTGAGGGGGATGGACTAGGTACAAGAAAGAAATGGACATGATCTCGTACTATGAGATTACAAGAGGACAAGAAGTGTCTAGAAGCCATATGGAGGGCAATATGGTATCAAAAAAACAAGAAATTTGGTGTGGCTATCCTAATCATTCCCATGAATCTCAAATACTCCTCTACTTTTACATTGTGGCCTAATTATTGCTAAAATAGGAAATGGGAGAATCCTAATTCAAAGAGGTATTTGAAATGGGAAAAATTAGTAGACTCCTTCCTCCTTTATTTCCATGCATCTACCTACCTTTTACCACAACAATTATCTCATTCAATTAAAATTTGACACTCATAAAACAATTCTAGAGAAGGGGTTGATAGGGACAATATTTGAGACCAAGATCCAAGTAAAGACCTACAATATAAGAAATAAGAATTTAAATGTTTCATGAGGGTTAGAGATTCCAAGGATACTAAAACTTGAGTTCTTTTATAAGATGTAGATTGGAACAAATAGAGGAAATACAAAAACACAAAAGCAAAAAAACAACATAAAGATGTATTAACCAAACTTCATTAAAAACTTAACTCTAAAAATCTTGATTGATTTAGATTATAAGATTGTTAAGGACAAGGATGGGAACATTCTTCAAGAATAAAGTGAATATTATGAAATTGCATAAATAATTTTTAGGAATTATCATACAATCCTAATATGAATTCAATATTTCAAAATAACCATCTCCATGCTAGCAAAGGATTATTTACTTGAAGAGAGTCTCATGATATGAATAAGGGAATATGGGGTGTCAAAATTTCCACATGGAATTTATTTTTCTTAATTTAGATGTACTATGGTCGATTGAAAGCCATGGCTAATAATTCTAGATTACTTATTCATAATGGAAAGCAATTAGAGTTAATTGATATCATCTATGGATTTCATGAAGAACATAAAGCATATGCTCACATGAATCACTTTTTCTAAAAGGTCTTGGATCAATAGTAGCTCCATGGAGAACATTGGATCACCAGATATGAAGATGGATGGGATGCCATGTGGAAAGGGATCCAAAAGATGCATATATTTTTATTAAGGGCTAATTAGATTGGGAAGTAGTTTATTAGAGTATCATCTAAACAAAGGTAGAGAGGAATTCATGGTAGTCCACGTTTTATGATATATGAGAGTTCCATCCTTGTTATGGAATTTATGTATATGACTTCTTTAATGGAATGGTCCTTTTATGGATTGGAAATAGGGCCCATGAGTATGGGACTATGGAAACTATCTCCTTTTGAGAAATTTTCTACAATAATGACCACAAGGAATCATTCCATAGAGTACAATTCTCATTACAAAGAGAAGAGATGTACAATGAACATCTCTTAGTTGGGATTTAATTAGGAATTTATCTACTTAACTTCTTAATGTAGTTTCCTTGCATATGGGATTTTTCATTGCACTCTCTTTTCAAGAAAAAGAGAAAGCGGTAAAAGGTTATTCCACTAGCAGAATATCATCCTTAAATAAGCAATATAGAGTTTACAAACTCTTTAGATTTCCTAGATAGGATAGGTGCTATTCTATCAAAGGTAGTAGATAGTTTGCATAGTCATAGTGGCTAGATTGAAGTGCTCATAAAAACTCCAAGGAAAAATTTCTTATTTATAGTGATATTCTTCAATTAGAAATGGAGATATTTGTTCACATTAGAGAGACTACGAATTGAGTGATGACCTTTCACATCGGAGTTGGATGACATAGGGATAAGTCTAATATATAGAAACCTCAATCTTTTATTGGGTGTTTTGTCATGAGCATGATGAACTAATATTAGATAAGAAGTTTGATACTCAAGGATTATCTAAATCTCATAGAGGAATACTTGTACATGGAAAACATAAAGGGAAGAGAAAAGATTAGTTTGCAACACTATTTTAATTAAGAATATTCCAGAGGATTTTGTCCAAATCATACGGATAACAAGACAAGACCTTATAGGATAGTGGGATCTAGTCATTGCATTAAATTTACAACCATTTCTTATGTGAGAATTAGGTGATGGATTTGCATAGACATGAGGATAGTTACATAAAAAACTATTGTTTTTGAGTTCAATTAAGGTTCGGAATGACTATAATGGCATGAGGGAAATTCTATCATTGAAACCATTTTTTCTTCAAAGGAAATTTGTTCATGATTATATGGTTCACGATCTCCATATAGTTCCACACTTTTCTTTCACATTATTCTAGAAAGGAAATTTCATATGGTCCTATGTCACTTTCATGATGTTAGTCATTATGGGAGTATCAGTTTGGAAGTTTGGTGTAAATGAACGGAGATAGTAGGCACTTTCTCATATGGTCTCCTATCTTTTCTTCATCTTCCCAAGATTCTTCTAATGGGAAAGGATAATTGAAAACAACACCTATATACAACTATATATAGAGTACATAGGGGATAGCTGGAGAACCCATTAAATAATCCTTTAAATATGCCATCTAATGCCTTTTTTAGGAGAAATTAGAACTAAGGTGAAGAAAATTCTATATTATCATAAGGTGAGAACCTTACACCAAGGATGTGTGGCTAAGGGATCCTAGCATCATATGCCACTACTTTGGTAGGAACCGTTGGCGAACAGGATAGCTAAAGGTTTTCTATATCTAGAACTCAAGATTTTAGATAAGCATGGTTCCATGGAGGGGTTTGATCTCATTCTTCATCTCAATATGTTTTCTTCTCATCTCATTGACTTTCTTCTCCATGTGCATATTTCCTTGAGTCTTTTGCTCCATCAAAATGATCTTATGGCAAGGGTGATATATAGAATTTTATAGATGACTACATGGATATCTTGACTTGCATATTAATTACCAAGGTTTTGTTTTATGTTGGCATATGTACTAGATTTCTTGATGTAGGCAAACAAGTAGAATTATGGAGATGGACTATAAACTATCATTGGAAGATAGATGAAGATTTTTTTTTTTTTGCATAATTCTATACTCCTATGATATGAGAATACATAGTGGCATATAGATATGAGAGTAGCAAGCATCAAACATGCATGTGATGTATCGTTTCTATAAATTGATGCTCAAATTGTAAATATCACTAGACAAATTTTGAGAAAGAGCAAGTGTGAATATTTGGAAATTTGGGGAATCATAGAGTTTGATTCCAATGCCCATTTCATTTTATTCTTTTGAAAATTTATAGTTGAAATATATTACTAACAAATTTCCAAATTTCATTTAGATTGCATAGACAAATCCTCTCTGTAGCGGAATTGTAGGCTCTCTTAGCAGGCTAGTAGACATACGATAGGGGCTACTAAGCATGCTTGTTTCTGCTCTTTTAAACATGCATTTTGAATGCTTTCTTTTTATAAATTTATCTTATGTTCCTTAAATATTATAAAAATCTTTATCTATTTAGAGTAATTGGATAGATCCTAGTTGAGAGTCTTTGGATCTAACTTCGGCATAATTTTTATAGCAAGAGCCTAATCTAGCAATTTTGAGCAATTTATAAGTCAAAACTACCTAAAATTCTAAGCCAATGGTCTCCGTATAAGATATTCTAAATCATTATAGGGTGTAATTGTTCTTTGCATCCCTTTATCTCTTGCAATAATTGATCCTAGATGGTTACAAGTGTCTGGTGAATTTAGGATAAACTCCTAATGGTAAAAGAAATTCTCTCTATCTCTCTATCTCTCTCTCTCTCTCTCTCTCTCTCTCTCTCTCTCTCTCTATATATATATATATATATATATATATATATATATATATATATATATATATATATATATATATATATATATATATATATATATATATATATATGTGTGTGTGTGTGTGTGTGTGTGTGTGTGTATGCATGTATACTTTCAGCATACTTCGTGACATGTTTTCAACATAGCTCCTAAAATGTTTTAAGCATAGTTCAATAGTGAAATTATTTAAGTACCACTGTTTCTTGATGCAAGTAGCATTTCATAGTGCATTGGCCAATAAATTACTTGATTCTTACACCAACTTGGTGTTATGATATTTTCATCAATGATTTATCTTGGATTTTGTTGTACTATGACTCTCGCTTATGATTGGAGGTTTCTCCTTACTTTTGGGATGGCCATGGCTCAGACACACAAAAGTTATCCATGATTAGGGACAAAATTATTTGTGGGTACAAGAGAAGGCTAAACTGAAGCAACCATCAATGGAAGAGGGCCCGAGTTATGCATAAAAGTATGTCGCCACCTCAATAATATCATCATTCAGTCCAGATATGAACCCTCCATACCCGAGTAGGCTATTCGAAGAAACTAACCAGGAAGGAAGAGTATACATGGAAATCCTACCTTGCTATATTATCACATGCAAGGTTATCCAAAGGAAAATCAATGGCTTGGGCACAATACAGTGTAGCATCACCTTACAACAATGGGAGCCACGAAGAAGGAGCCTACTACAAGTGGAGCATACGATAGGGACACCAAAAGAAGAAAAGATATAGCTACTATGGTTAGAAAGGAACCCTCCAAAATGACACCAATGTTAGGATAGTTTGAGTAAGTAGTGTGATGAAAAGAAGAGATAGTTAATCGGGGCAAGGAAAGTTATGTTTACATAGTTAATGTAGCAGGGGCCAACCCTATATGATAAGAAACCTGAATCGAAAACACCAAATCTTGCAAATCATAAAAGAGAATGAGTGACGCTAAATCCGATAAAAAATGGGATACAAAAAGGATTTACTGGTCTACAAACACTCATAACCCTGGGCAAGGATTTAGAACTTTACTCGGATGGGGATACACAAAGATAGTAGCTCACATAGCCACATTAAAAGATGAGCCTTCACCTTTGGTAAACATATCTAGGCTCAAGTTATACCACAACTAATCGAGAAAAACATTGTTCATACATATTACAAATCTGGATAAGAAATAGACACTCAAAATAAACCTGTTGATCTCCCTCTTCCAATCCTCAGGTCTAGTTAAACCTCCTCTTCAGACAATCTTTCTTGGATCCGTAAGTTGTTTTGTGCACTTCAAGAGGGGGATAACTTTGACAATGGGAATTGTACATCTGATGGGATGTATCAGGTGTTGATCTAGTGTAGGGGACTTTGATTCCGAAAACGTTCAGTCTATTGTCCAGTGTTTATGTCACTTCTGGCTATTTGGTGGCTAGGTAGACTAAGGCACACAGTGGCATCTACTATAGAGAATTGGGCTTTAGAACTCCAGAAGCAAAGCACCAATATGTTCAAACTTGTGTGTGCCGAAATGCTATTGTGAACCCAAGAACTAACTATTGTATTAACTCTAGCCGACATTTACATTCCCTGCTTGAAGTCCCCATTTGTAACGCCCTTCTTGAGGCATGAAACCAAGATTTCCATATACTTCCCTCATGCAAATGGACAGCTTGTGTTGTCATAGTTATCATGGTATAGCTGATGGGGGAAGTATCTCAACCCCTCTGCAATGACAAAGCATGAATGACCTCCATAGGTACCCTTCTTTGACCTCTGCACACCAAAAATGCTCTTTCTCATAGGATATGCCTAGAACTCTAATGAGGTTTTGTGGACTTATAGTAGACACCAAGATCTTTCTATTAAAACAAATTTCACTCTAAATCAATGCTTACACAAAGAGAAACAATGTCCACAAGATGAGCTAGTTAAATGCTCACAGTTGCTAGTCAAATAGAGACCTTACTTCACTTTGGCAAGCTTTTCTCAGAGATTATATAGATAATGAATCTCAAAATTGAGTTAATTTTAGGTCACTCTAATGGCTACCCAATGACACCAAAATCATAGCAAATGGATAAATAGAGAAGGATATCCAGCCCTTACAACATAGAGCAAAATATTTCCAATAGAGCCTACACATAGAGAGAGATATCAATCACCCAAGTTAACTACAATGAATGTGTCTATTACTTAGAGAATGTTCCAGAAAAACTTGTGAGCATAAAATAGAAACCAATAGATATCCAATGAGACAAGAATTACATAAAATGGACACATAAGGAGGGAGAATAAATTCTAACAACTAAGGGGTAGAGAGTTGCAACATTGCCAAAGCACACACATAGATATGCCTACTCAAAGAAAACAAACAAGCAAGCATGGGGCTTGCTTATTACAACTCCAACACTTAGTGCTCACTTTACATGAGTAAAAAACCAAGAAGATGGACCAAAAGAAGTTGGGATACATGCTCCTTTTATAGAGAGAAGTGTGCCCCCTAAAATCTAAGAACTACCTTTCCAAATCAGCCTCCTAGATTAGAGGACTTAGCTGAGATGACATGGGGAGTGGTTGAGTGACTTTTCTTGATGGAATCTTGTGGATTTTGGATTCCTTTGATGGCTCCACATGTTCATGATTGATTTCCCACGAATTTGTAGCTTGAAACTTGACTTTTAACAATAGCAAGGCCAAGCAAGAAAGAATTGAAATGCCAAGATGAGCAAGAAAATCCCCAGTATATAAGGAGTTGTTTGCAGACAAATCAAGGTCGCTAGAAAGGGGGAGATACATGTATGTATACTATTGAGCAACCAAAAAAGGGCATAGAGAGGAAAAAAGAAGTCATAAAGGGAGATAGATGCAAAACCCTAAGACAAACATACACACCTAGAGAGAGAGAAACATGGGGATAGAAGAAAGCCATAGACTATTAGAACAGAATGCCATACATCATGAGGGATAGAGGAGTATGCCATCAATAGGGAAGCATTGTGCATGAATACGTGGAGATGTATGTAGAACAACAGCCCACATGCATAGTTTTATCTAAGATACATTGAGAAATAGAAGCATGCAAGAAGTGGTAGATGCAATGGGAACACAAAATTGGAACTTGACGAGAGCAAATACAAAGGCAAAAGATTTGGGCATGTTAGGAAGCGAGGTTATAAGGAGTACAATGGAGATGGTGAAGAACCAGAAGATAGGATAGTTGATGATTCTAGGTAGGATTAGAGAGGCTTCCGATAATGTGGAAGTGGAAGACAAAATGCATTGTAGGTGATTGATGAGTGCTCATTGGGAGAGATGAAAGCTGGCAACTAAGCATTCTGAGGCATTGAGAATACTCAAGAGGAAGAATGACAATTGAAGCTTGGGCATCAACATTGGGAAGAAGAAGCGAGCTGCCAGATGTGGACTCTCGAGCTTGGAAGCTATCGTGGTTGAGGCTCTGAGTGGTCTGCCCACTGGGTACTAGTGCATCATCAAGAAACCATAAAATGTTGGGGACTAGAGAGGTGGTGATCTAGAGGCATCTTAATGACGGCTAGGTAGGAGAAAAATTAGATTTCTTCCACTTCTATTTACCAGGACCTTTTGATGGCTTTCATCCTTCCTTCATGTCCTAGACTATGAGATTTAGGATGTTGATAAATATCGAAGGCTAGGAAGTTGTGCATAGCTATGACATCCCATCCACCTTAGACTCAAACACTTGCATTTACTATAGTCTGCTTAAACGTCTCTACTACTTTACTACACTTTACCACTTTCAATGAAAAGGGTGACTCCCATAAAGTGTAATTGGTCAGAAAGATCTTTTGTGAATCTCTAAGAGATGCTTGGCTGGTCTGTACTATTTTGTAACATCCTTCTCTGATAATATAAATACTTGGAGTTGGTTCAATCCTTGCCCACATTTGTTGAATCAATTTGGCTCAAATTTACTGTTCTTTGCAAGTCCATTTGTACAATTCTCGATGGTGAGAGTCTGTAAAAATGACGACTTGTGATGGATCAGATCTAGGAAATCTGGTTCACAGTAGTCACACTGCCTCCTTGGTCTCCTATAAAATTATCCACTCTATTGTAGAGAAAGTTGTACAGTGGGTAGAGGCTAGATCTTCCTTTATTTCACATATTTCAACAATATAGCACTTTGGACTTCCCATCATCCAATTACATAGATTGCCTTCTTCATGTGGCAAGGAAGGGCATTACCTCAATATCCACCATTTACCCACTTGCTTTAGCATTTTCATACCCTTCCTCCAAATGCATCTGCAAATGGTTGTTAGTCTTCATATAGATCCATAGAATATTTCTCCCCCAATCTCATAATGCCTTTCATTGCCTCATCCATGGTTTTACCAGGAGTGGAGAAAAAGAGGTTTCCTATGGTAATGCAATGATAACAAAATCCAACAAAAATTGGAAGCCTTGTACTAACATAAGTACCTTTTCAACGATTCCCAATGGTGTGACCAAGTGTTAGTATGCTAATCTCATAGTGAATGGTGTAGCTTTCATCAAGTCAAGTTTTAATTTCTTCACAGTGAAGGCGGGAATCAAGTTGATAGCGAACCTGCCACCCACTTTGACTCTTGTCAAAATCTCAATCTTTATAGAAACAACCAACCGTGAAGTGTGGTAGTCTACCAATGGAGGTGAGGGAAAGTCCACCATGTAACCATCGGCACTTGGTGGTGGGCTCAGGTAGGCAGAATGTATATTAAGTAAGTCCCTTCTTAGATTTGCATCCATCTTGATCAGTTAGTACAAACTGACCTTATGATGATTTTCCTTTAAAATTTCCTCAATGTCGACATCCTGTGCATGCTCCTAAGGGAAATTTGGTTGGTCCTTCAAGGAGTTACTCACCCTTTAATAAGATCCTTCAATGACCTCATGCTTGATCAATTCATCATTCTTCTCATCTTCTTTCTCCTTGGTTCTCTATTGTTCTTCTAGATGAGCTATAGTGGCTTGTCTGGCTCTAGTCATCATGCATGTTGGAGAGAATGAACCAAGAAAAGAATGTGGAGCCCTACCTTCTTCTTCTGGGGATACTAGGATCGTATGAATTGAAGTGGGGCGATTGCGGGGGCAGTCCCTCGTTTAATGGCCCTGGCATCAGGGTAGTTTTGATAGGGAGGTGCACCCTAAGCTAGTGAGCACTCACTTTGAACATGCCCATATTCTCTGCATTGACAGCACATCAGTGGTCTAGTATACCTTGGTCGCTTGGAGCATTTCTCCTCCCTGTTTTGTGATAGGGACTTCTGAATTACCTCTATGTTGAGTGCCCTTGAGGTTTAGGAGAGATGGTAAAAAGCCTTGTTGAAGGTTTTGGTGAGTAACTTTTTGTGTTTAAAGAGTTATTTTGTAAATTTTTCTATTGTTTCTCATCATCATCATCTATGTTAGCAATAACAATAGGTAGGAGGATAGGTAAGTAGTCTTATACCATCATCTTTATCATTCTAGGAGTAGTGTAGATGAGTAGAGAAGCTTATAACAAGGTTTAGAAAGAAGGGTAAGCCTTTTAAAAAATATTCAATTTCAGTGATAAGCACAAAGTCCATATAGAGAAATCAACCTACATTTGGAGAGCTTGAGAGTAGAGAGATTAATTGCATTTGGAAGATGAGTTATGGTGAGCAAGGAAGTGTGTTGGTATTGATTCTAGCGCAAGAGAGTTAGAGACAATCTTAAGTACCTTGGGAGTGGAGATGACTCTAGAAAACCATAGTGGGATGAAAAACTGAGAGCTAATGGCCATTTGGTGAACTTTTGATTGGTAATTGAGTAAGGATGAGATGAATTAGGGTGTTGATAATGCTTGAGAGCATAAAACTTGTGTTTTTCTCACTAGAAACATGTCTGGATGCCTGAGCATTGCATGTAGCTATAGACTCACTTGGATCCATTTTTGAATTGTCTTTCATTGTTTATCGAAAAATCACTTAGGTCATAAGGAGTATTTCAATTAAAGAGGTGGGAAAAATCCAGAAAATAACCTCCCAATTGCCTAAGGCTTGGTAGTGCAGTCTCCAATTGATAACTTCAAATTTAGAAGAATTCCTAGGGAGTTCAAGCCTACCTAAGGAATCACAAGACTCAAGAGAGTAATATAAACCTAAAATAACTAAGGCAAAATCTAATTGGTCTATAGAGCAATGATAGATCATGACCTAGGTATTTTGAGCCCATTTGTGTATCATAGGATGACATATGTAGAGTAATCTCTTGTTGCAAACTCACTAGTTTTGGAAAAAATTCTTAGTGTTTGAGGACCCCAAGACCTTAAGATACCTAGCCAAATTTTAATTGCATTGAAAAGAGTTAAATTTGAGTAGTTGACCAATCCATAAATGTTGCAAGCCTAGAGTTTGTAGATAAATTCCTTTATGCAAGCGAGTGCAAAATAAGTGGAAAAATACCTAAGACATCAAGTAAAGACCTATAAAATATAATGAAGACTTCTAGTATCCATAATTGGAAAAAATCACTTTTTTGCAACTATGATTGTTGCAGCTAGGGCAATCACGATTTGCATAAGCTGCAAATTTTAAGACTTATCTAGGTGTACAAACACCAGAAGATCTATACAAAGACAAATGAAGCAAGACTAAGTGTCAGAATGAATACAAAAGTTCCATTTACATTTCACAATTGACATTAGCTAGGGTTTGGCTGAAGTAATCGAGGTCTATAACTTTGGAAGATTTTTGAAGGTAAGGACTATTGAAGCTTAGCCAAGAGGTCTAGAGAATATAAGAAATTGATAGGGTCCTTGAAATTTAAGAATTTACGATATTTCTTAAACAACTTCACCCAAGAGGTCTAGAGACTATAACAAGTTGATATGAGCCCTAAAATTTCAAGGAATTAAAAGAGAGGAAGTCGTGAACTCCAACTTCACCCATTTTGGCATTCTCAAGAGGAATATTTAACTACAAACCTTGGAGAAACATTTTTCGACATCAAGAGAGTGAAAAACCTCAAAAATATAGTTATTTGAAACCCATGGGTGCCTTAGCTAGGGAATTCATTAATTAAATTTTTAGTAGAAATCTTGGGCATTTGGTGCTCACTAGTGAGCCTAGGTCTTCATGAGACTAGTAGGAAGATTATTGAGGAATTAGAATGGGAAAAATCATAGTATTTCATTTCATGCTTTCCCTGGCTAGGGTTTATCTAGAGAAATCATCCCTTGCTAATCTAGTTAAGAACCTACCAAAATAGAATTCTAAAATGTCCCAATTCTCTAGTACCATATTTTAGACACATCCAAGGTTAGGAATATCCAATAAGAGCAAACACACAAAACACAATTTCCCTATTTTAGAGCAATTGCCTATTGCAAAGTTAGGATTCTTTTACAAAATCAATGATGGGGAGTTTACTTTGGGCATTCACACAAGTTGGGCATAGTCATGAGATTCTTGCTAAAGTGAAAAAGTAAGCACTTGCAAAATTGGAGTGCGACAAGTTAGGTTTCTTTATCACAACTCTAAGACTTAGGAAACTTATGTTTAGAAGCACTTTGAGACTACTAAAAGAAGCATTCAAAACACTTAGGAACACCGATTCATCAAGTGAGAACTTGTGAACTTTGCAAATTTAGCTTAGTTGCAAAAACCAACTCACCTATAAGGCAATCATCCTTTGCAAGGTTGGGAGAAATTACATCCTTGAAGTACACATTGCTGGGGAATCATAGAGCAAGTTTGGGGACCTAAATCTACTTTTAAGAAGACCTCAAAAAGATTGTCATTTGTAACACTTGAGACTAGGTCAACTATTCCTTACAATTAAGCTAATTTGGGCCAACCTTTCAAGCAACAAGCCTAATATTAATTGTGTAGAAATCATCATTTGGGATAAAACTATGAATCTGATTCACATTTATTATTCAAAACCTTGATTTGTGTCATTTTTTTTGCTTGAAGGAGGAATAAGGATGAAAAACTATTAGAAGACATAGTAAGCATATTGAATTTATATTTGACATCCACTAGACTCAAGTACAAGTTTTGATATACTTTGACTTTGTCATTCTCTTTACCTCATTGTAGTGAGAATCACCTTTGTTATCAAAATTTTGATAGGTTCATCGTTTCTATTGCATAACACGAATTTAGTCATTAGATCAATTGTGAGTGCTTATCAATGTTCTTAGCAATCAACATCTTAATCAAGGGTGAATGATTCATGTGATCATGTAACTCTAAGAAGCTAGAGGATATGCGAGCTTAAATAGTTGATCGAGTTTTTGTGGACATGCATTGAAAAAAAAAATCATTATTTTATTAATTGGTAATTATGTGGAGTAATGCACTCCCTTCTCGTTACATCCAAGATGTGGACAAGACACCAATATATTGATTAAAAAATGTATCTCTATGTTTGTACACGGTTCCATAATATTATAAAAGAATGCACATATTCCATTAAAGAAGCATTCACATCAACATAAGAAAAAAATAAAATAAAAAGATTTTTATAATAAAGAAGTGAGTTCAAACTTTTCTTAATGGTAAACAAGAAGATTTCCTTTCAAGAAGACTACTTGCACTAGCAATCAACCATTGGAGGTGGTGAACATAAATGATTGGAGAACAAACAAGGAGCCATAATTAGGATGAAGTAAGTATCTCTAAAGCTTCATTATCCATTGCAGAATAATTAATTCATTGTATTGACTTATAAGAAAAATAAGAACCTCTTAGTTGCTTCAAAAAATTCACAATATGAGTATAGTGTTGATATATTTAGGTAGTGATGTGTGTGAACACTCTAGGACCGTTGGAGCACTTTTTTCCCTCTTTAGGAGGTTTTCTTTCCTCGGCTTGTATATATGCCTATTGCCCTAATGGGCTACTTATCTTTGTACATTCTCTAGTAACACATTCGGTATTGTGTGTTGTGCTCCAAGCTTCTTCTTCTTCCTTGTGCTATTCGCGTGCTTCCGTAGACGTCTAACTCCAACAATTGGTATCAGAGCAGGTCCTCGCTTCATCTAGGGTGCCGTCGACACTCCTCCAGTTGCAGTCTCAAAATTGCATGAATTTTGGTGAGCATACTCAGCGTGTTTTTGAGATCAAAACGGCTTCGTTTTGTGGTACCGAAATCGCGATCTGAGCTTGTTTCGGCCTTCGAACGCACTATCGTAGTGCTTGTGCAAGCTATTTTGTCTTTTTGTGCCAAAGGTATATACCAGTTTTTGTTCGCAAGTATAAGCATCTCGAAGTCTACTACAGGTCTAGTGAAATTCGTCTAGGCAGTTCTGTTCAACTTTTTGAGATACAGTCAATTTTTTGCATCAAGGTATTTTAGTCACCGGCCATGGCTGAAAGCAGTGATGTATTCCGTATGTTGGCTGTTGAGGATAAGTTGGAGGGTACCAACTACCCGTTATGGGCTTATATGATGTGACATGTGTTGGTAGCAAAAGGACTGTGGAACATTGTGCAAGGTGTCGAAAAACGTCCTATCACACCTGCAACTGTTACAACTACAGGTACTGAAGCTGATGCAGAAGGTGTCGAAGATGATGATATTCTGCATATTTCTGTTCGTGCTGCGGTTTCTGCTGCACCTATTGCAGAGTAGATTCGTTGGGATGGCAGAGATGCCTTGGCACATGCATTGATAGCTTTGTCTATCAAACGCGCCATTATTCCTCACATTCGCTCTTGAAGAACAACTAAGGATGCTTGGGATACACTTACCACATTGTACCAAGCTAGGAATAAGCCTTGTGTTGCTTACCTCCGAAAACAGTTGGAGAGTGAGCACATGAATGAAGGTGATTCTATGGACAGTTTTCTAACGAAGATCAAAGACTTGAAGGAACAATTGATTTCTGCTGATGAAGTTATACCAGATAGCTCACTTCTGCATACCGTTCTGAATGGTCTTCCTGATTCATATCAGAGTTTTGCTTCTACTCTTCGGTTGATAATGAAAGGCAATCCAAATGCCTTATCATTTGAGGAGTTAGTCTCTGCTCTGTTGCAGGAAGATCAGTCCAGGAAAAACAGGTCCATTATGTGAGTTGTAGATCAAGCTTTCCTAGCTAGTCGAAAGGGCAAAGGAAAATGGAGCTCTTCAACTAGTAAGCAGAAATCTGCTAATTCTGCATATTCGAAGAAGGAAGATAAATATGAGGAGAAATCAGAAAAGCAGAAATTGTTAAAATCATTTTGACTATTGCTGACGGTAGCTATTTTACTTTGTCAGATGCTTTATTTGTGCTAGGTATCAAGAAGAACCTGTTATCAGTTTCTGCATTAGCCAAGATTGGCTTGGTTGTGAAATTTGTTGATGATAGGTGTACAGTTCATGATTTGTCAAATGGCAATGTGATTATTGCTTCTGGCATTTTATGTCGTTGGCTATATAAGCTCATAGACTATGAAAGATCTGTAAATGATTTGGCATGTGTAGTAAATTATTCTCAGGCTATGTTAGATGCAAAGCTTTGGCATGCACGCTTTGGTCATCTGAATTTTGCTAGTTTGCTACGCCTGCTGAAATTTGAAATGCTGTCCTCTTTGCCCAAACTTGAGGCACCTGGAAAACATGTTTGTGAAGGCTGTATTTTGGGCAAAATGCAGCGTTCGTCCTTTCCAAAAGATGGTTCAGTTCGGGCTACTAAGAAATTGCAGCTTGTACATAGTGATGTCTGTGGTCCTATGCAGACACCTTCTTTTGGGAATTATCTTTACTTCGTGATTTTCATCGATGATTTTTCCAGGCATGCATGGGTATATCCATTGAAGGCAAAGTCCGAAGTGTTCATGTGCTTCAAACAGTTTTTGGTTTTGGCTGAAAATCTGTGAGCATGTAAAGTGGGCACCCTCCGTTCTGATCGAGGGGGGGAATATATGTCTTCTAATTTTAATGCATTTCTGGCTTAACGTGGGATAAAACACCAGTGTACAATGCCGTATACACCTCAACGGAATGGATTTGTTGAACGAAAGAACAGGTCACTCATGGAGATGGCGAGGTGTATGGTCAAGAGTCAGGCTTTACCACATAGTTTCTGGCTTGAGGCTGTCATGTATGCAGCATATGTACTGAACAGGTGTCCCACTAAAGCGCTGCAGTCTATCACTCCATATGAGGCTTGGCATGAACGCAAGCCATCTGTTGCTCATGTGCGTGTTTTTGGTTGTTTGGCATATGCATTAGTGCCTGAACAACATCGCATAAAATTGGATGATCAAGCAGTAAAATGTATTTTTGTTGGGTACAGTTCTGAAAGTAAAGGCTATCGTCTGTATCATCCACAGATTAAACGCATTCTGGTTAGCCGTGATGTTGTTTTTGTGGAAGATGCTATTCAGCCATTGCTTTCATGTACTAAGGAGACATCTGTTAGCTCCAAAGACATGTATGATACTTTGTTGCCTCTTTTTACAGGTGGACAGTCTAGTGTTGGTCCTAATGAGGCAACTTCTCAGCCTTTGCAGGTTTCATGTGATGATGCAGATAATTCCATTTTTGATGCAGATGTACATGATGCACTTATTGATGAGAGAGCTGATATAGAGGAGGCAAGAACTATGCCAAAATGGCTAGTGCAGACCTTGCATGAAAGCAAATTAGATGCACCTCTATCATATCGTACTCAATTAGGATCTCATAGTGCCTCTTTTGCATCAGATTGCTATGCTATGGCTGCATCTAGTCTCTGTGATGAGAATGAGCCTGTTTCGTTTGATGAAGCACAAAATTCAAAAAATCGGATGGCTGCTATGCAATCTGAATATGATGCAATAATGAAGAATGGTAGTTGGTCTTTATGTGACTTGCCTCCTGGCAAGAAGGCCATTGCACTAAGTGGGTATACAAGCTGAAGCGTAAACCTGATGGTACAGTTGACATGTATAAGGCTAGGCTTGTTGCAAAGGGTTATGTGCAGGAAAGAGGCATTGATTTTGATGAGACCTTTGCACCTACATGCCGTATGACTACTGTTCGGAGCATTTGTGCACTTGCAGCCCATCATGGTTGGAATGTACATCTATTGGACATTAAAACTGCATTTCTGAAGTGACTTGCATAAAGAAGTGTATGTTTTTTAGCCCTATGGCTTTGTGCAGAAAGGGCACAAAAACTAGGTGTGCAGGTTAAAGAAGGCATTATATGCTTTAAAGCAAGCACCACGTGCTTGGTATGAGAAGATACATGCCTATCTGATTGCACATGGTTTTGAGAACAGTCCAACTGAAAGCACCTTATATGTTAAGCATGCTAATGATGTGCTTTTGATCATTGTTGTCTATGTTGACGACATGTTGCTCACTGGTCCTATTGAGAAGCATATTGCTGATTTTAGGGCTGATTTGCATGCCTCATTTGAGATGTCTGATTTGGGGCATTTGCATCACTATTTGGGCATTCAGTTTATGCAAGTTGATGGTGGAATGGATTTGTGTCAAACGAAATATATTGACACATTATTGCAATGTTTTGGTCTTGAAAACTATAAGCCTATTGCCACTCCTATGGAGACAAGTTTACGATTGAGTCTTCATGATGTCGGAGATGCATTTGATGCTGTTCTCTATCAGCAGGCTATTGGATGCTTGATTTACTTATGCATTACTCGGCCAGATATTCAGTTTGTTGTCTCACAGATGAGCAGGTTTATGCATTGCCCAGGAGTCAAGCATTGGCAAGCGGTTAAGCGCATCTTTCGCTACATGAGTGGTACTCGGCTACTTGGGTTGTTTTATCCCAAGGGGGGATCACTACTGCCAAATTTGCATGCTTTTTCTGATAGTGATTGGGTTGGTTGCTATGACACTCATGTGTCCACTAGTGGCTTTTGCTTCATGCTTGGTAGCTCATGTATATCTTGGTTGAGCAAGAAGCAGCCTACTATGGCCACTTCCAGTTGTGAGGCTGAGTATAGGTAAAGCTTTCACAGCTACTGTTGAGTGTGTGTGGCTCAAATGCCTTATGGCTGATTTGGGTGTTGGTTAGTCTTCTACCACCACCATCTTCACTGACAGTCAGAGCGCATTGGTAGTTGCGAGGAACCCTGTGTTCCATGCTCGCACTAAGCACATTGAGGTGCATTATCATTATGTCAGGGAGAGGTTCTCTGCTGGGGAGATCACCTTGGCATATGTGACCACACAGGAGAACATTGCAAACCTTTTCACGAAGGCTCTGCCTAGGGAGAAGTTTGAAGCTTTCGGCAAAGCTTTGGGCTTAATTCCTTTTGTGGAGTGATTTCCACATAGCTTGGCACTTCCTTATACATGAGTGCTAGCTACTTGTTCACCGCATCACTCCCAGGGGGGATTTGTTGATATATTTAGGTAGTGATGTGTGTGAACACTCTAGGACCGTCGGGGCACTTTTTTCCCTCTTTAGGAGGTTTTTTTCCCTCGGCTTGTATATATGCCTATTTCCCTAATGAGCTACTTATCTTTGTATATTCTCTAGTAATACATTCAGTATTGTGTGTTTTCCTCCAAGCTTCTTCTTCTTCCTTGTGCTATTCGCGTGCTTCCCCAGACGTCTAACTCCAACATATAGAAGGATGTAGAAAGGTATGTAAAGGTCATAAGGTTAGACAGAGGGGTAGAATAAAACTTTTAAGAATGATCTAATTACTTATCATCATAAGGAATCAAGAAACAACTTAGACATAGTTATACACTCCAACAAAATGGAGTAGGAAAAAGGGAAAGCATATATGTCACATAAGTGGCAAGATCAACGTTAAATGGAATGAATATAATGAATATACTAATAATTATTGGGTTGACATAATTAGTACATATATTGTTATCTTATGGATGCAGGTTGCACTTCAAGGTTAAACTCAAATACATCATATGGAACATAAATAGGGAAAAAAAAAACCTATTTCAATTGAGAACGTGGTTGTAAGTGTTACATTTATATACTTAGTGAGTTGAGGAAAGAAAATCAACCGAGGGTAGAGAATTCCAAATTCATAGGGTATCTTATTGATAAAAAGGGTTATATTTTTTATAACCTATGTATTACAAAGCAAAAGTTCCCAAGGCACATAGCACTTGATGAGATAATCCCTTGGTATGTCAAAGATAATGATGTATATGTAAAAGATATGGATGAACAAACGTAAATATAAAAAAGAGAGCCAATCTAACATGCTAACATGGAGTTCAATGGGCCAACGAGTTCAACGAGAGATGATGTTTATCAAATATGAATTCACGATGGAGAGGAGGAACTAGGAGTAACCCAACATAAAGTTATGAATAAACCAACAAAGGAAAATCAAGGGTTGTGGACCTACATGTAGAAGGCAATGATTTGGAGGTAGACTTACAAATAGATGATGGAGGACATTTGTTGTATACATTAACAATGTCAAAAGGGTCTTTAGGATACATAAAATGCACAAATATAGATGTTTTATATCAGGTTAATGCATTCACTAATAGAAAATGAGGTAGATTATAAAGATCTAGACCAAGAAACATGTAATTGCATGCGATTATAAATGTAACTATTGCATCTATATTTATAGGATGTAGTGTTTCCCATCACGTGTAATAAATAAGTAATGTAGTAAACCTTGCATCTAGTACTATATTTCATCCAACGACTAAACACATAAAGATACACTACCATTTTTGGAGAAAAGGTGATTTCAAATGAACCAAAATTATTATGTATAGGGATCGAAGAATTAGGAGTAAATATTAACACAAAATATTTGGATAGATTAAAGTTATGCTTTTCCAAAATGTGCATAGGTTTAACACTAGTTTTATAATAGAACATTTGAATGTCCGAGGACACGTAAGCATCTTCCTTTTACATGAACTAGCTTGATTTTTCTTGATCGCATACTCAATGATTTGTCTACATTATCACTTGGATTTGATAGCTCCAAGTCATGTACATTTGGAGAAAATGTAAGTCTAGCTTTTTTCATTTTCATACTAGTTATCAAATGAAAAAGATAAAGAGATTTTGTTGAAATCGGATTTTAGAATGATTGAATAAAATAACTCAATTCAAATTCTTGACATATTTGTTATAGTTTACAAACGGATAACTATGTACATATGCTTTGATCGTAGTGAAAGTCATTAGAGGGTTGTTTAGAAGGTGGAACACATAGAAACATAAAAAAAATGTGATCTACACTTCAGAAGAATGGTTCACTCTCATTTGCATGTAAGCAAGATTCAAGAATAGTGGCAAGATTTTGGTGGATTACCAGCACACATTTCCAAAGTTAAAAGGAATCCCAATTTGAACTAGTAGCCATTGAGTTTGTTGCTGAATTTTGTGTTGAATGAGCAAAGCATATTTTTCCTTGTTCATAAGAAAAATATAGTTGTAGAGGTAGAATACAAATGTATGATGCAAGAAAGTAATTATTGAAATGCTCTTCTAAAAATGAAACTTGAAAATACATGCTTTCATGCCATGTGGTCATTCATAACTTTGTAAAAAAAAAGATGTGGTAGGCAAAGTTGGTCATGAGGAGAGTGAAAATATTGGCATATATATTTCAAATGCATTTGAAAAAGAAGATGACATGGTGGAAATGATGAAATATTTTCTAGTGATCCTAATCATTTGTATGATTTGGAAGATTTTATTAAAGACTTTGCGTATGATTTTGAGTATGTGTGGATGTGTCAATGGAACTGTGTGTGTATGCATATATGAGAACTAACAAAATTTATTGTTCAAAAATATAATACAACCACTATAATTTTCTTTTCATTTTATCCATAAGTGATTTATATCATTTGGGAAGATCTAGTTTAGGATATTAGAAATCAAGCTAGAAGTTTTGCATTTGGAATTGTTTTGATTTGATATGTATATATCTATATATATAACCTGATTGGTGTCCACACTTGTACATAAATGTGAAAACCTTGGTTGATTTCTAGATATTGGTTGTTCCCTTATGCACATTCCTTGATTAGGATATTATGCTCTTAGTTGTTGTCAATAATTGACTCTTTTCCCTAGATGTAAGCATCATGAAAACAAGCATCTGCTTTATTTTCCAAACTATTTCTTTCATCAACCAAATTTTCAAATGTTGCTCTAGAGAGCATACAAGTAACTAGATTTAACTTTCCTAAAATATGAACAAATTTGGGTTAGTTGGCTTAAATATAAGAAATCCATCAAAGCATGGTAGCATTAAGAGTGGAACAATTTGTCATCATACCAAGAAGTGCACACATTCAGTCTCAACAACTACATTAGCACCAAAAAAACACTCTTTATCACACTTCAAGGCAATCACTACTCGCCATAATTCCCTCTTGATTTGTGGATATTTTCTCTCATGCAAAATTTTAGCTTCCAATATTATGACATATCTCTTCTCCTCTTCATCCTCTTTACCAATTTTCCAACCTATCACCATTAGGCTCATAACTCACATGACATTTATAAGGTAATTTTCTTATCGCCTCAAGGGGAGGGTATGGCTTATGCCCATAATTTCTATGCATATGACCAATAATCAACACTTCATTCACTCCAAAAATAGATTTCTCTCCAAAAAATATCAAATCCCTTCTTTAAAGCTTTCCAAAACCTCAACTTTTTTCCTCTACATTGGCTCCATATGCATATACAAAGGGTTCACATATCAACAAAGAATTGGACCATTGGGACTTGCGGATATGATATCCTCTATAACACTTATGTTGATGTGGCAGTTTTGACAATGGAACTTATCATTTCAAAATGAGATAATTGGTGGATTATACAATAAATTCAAAATTCATGGTGATTGAAAATATAGCTCATCATTGATTAATTTAGAAATGTATAAAACATTGGGATTTATCTATTAGTACTCGTATATAGGTAAAAAAAGAATCAAGGCGCTATTTATTCTTATACCTACTCAGCATTTTGAAGGGAATAGATTTGGAGAAAAAAACCTAATACCAACAACATATAATCTCTTAACAACATATAACCTCTTAGAAAGATGCCTTACTAATAGTGCCAACAAGGCACTCAAGCAAACTCTATTATGCTTTCATGGGTGTTCTTTGAAGGATATGGCGGTGAAAGTGCACCTTCCCTAACAAGAGGCGCCCAAGTAATTTGTAACTGAAGTGTATAGATTAAAGTGAGTGCTAAAAACATCTTCATGATGAGAAAATACTTGAAGGAGATTTGCCTTCCTCAAGAGTCCTTAGAGGATTTTTTTTCTCTTGCATCATGTCCCATAAATTCAATATATACTAGCTAATTGTCTTCAAGTGAAGTGTAGGATGGTTAGATTTTACCTTATGTGGGTCTATAGTGACCACTTTGGATTTTATCTTATATGAGTCTATACCATCAACGGAATGTTCAATGTGATGCACCTATTGCATGAGCCTATTCCATTTCTCCATTCCATTCCCATCATATATTTTAATGTAGCTTCACTATCCTCGAGCTGTATGAATATTATGCGTAATTCTTTTAGAAAGCCGACACTTTGCACTCTTTGCCTCGCCCATGGGATTGTAACATTCTTCTTCATAAATTTCAGTCTGCTTAGTTGAACTATTTAAATGAAAGAAATCAATTTCTTCCGTATCCTTGTTCCGTAGATCTACTTCTTCCATATCCTTCTTCCTTACATCTACAGTAGAGTCGGAGTCAGGACACAAGCAATTCATCTCGCAGTTATTTGTTCGAGTCTCGAAACGTATCCAATATCACCAGAAGCCTTCTAAGTCAGGTGAAGGAACCGGGGTACTTTGTCGTTCTGTTTCTCGAGCAGGAGGCAGAATATTTAGGAATCTTCTGTTTGTACATATTTTTCCTTGAAAGTTGCGCAGAATGCTTTATCCTCGAAACGCCTCTAATTTTACTGGAGTGTTTCCCAGCTCCTTCGTTCAGAGTAATCCTACCACGATAATGTCACGGATTCTGGAGCGAGATTACTTTAATGATCACCAAGTATCCGTCATTAATGGTAGAAGCAACCTGCACAGGAAAGTGCTGGTGTCCTAGCTTTGTAAACTTGACAAGTTAATTGATTGGTTCTGCAAGCTTCGAACTGTTATGTCGGATCCATTCATGGAATCAGACAGCATATCCACACAGCATACCCACTCCAGTTTTTGGAGTAACGATCTTGCACTTTGCCTAGAGAACAACAATTGACATGATAGTACACTTTGTAATCAAGAAATCTGAGATTCGGTCTTGCTTTATGGTTTCCTACAAGATAGCAAATAGGTATCGTTTACTCATGCTGGCAGCATTTGGGCTCAATTTTTTTACAATCACATTTCTGGTGCAAGATTTCAATTATGATGAATATAACCTGGGCAACTGCTGAATCGCAGAAGTGACAAATTTTTGGGCTAGTGTACAAATGACATAGTCAAGTCAAGGCAATTAATCTCGGAATGACATAGAGCAATAGACACTATAGGGCTTCGCTAACGATGAGATTTTGTGGGCACTTTATTGAAGATCCAGTACCACATTAGTTGGGGAACTTAGTTACGAATAGTGGCTTTCTAGCATATCTATTGTGGTATTAGAAAATTGTAATCTAGGGGGTGTGAGGAAATCGAACACACCTTAGATCCAGTTCAATAATTGGATCCGGCGATGCGATTTGAAGCCTTTTCAATCTTTAGGTCTTGCGGACCAGAGAGAGCTCAATGCACGTAAGCGATTGAAATACTCGCCCATTGCAAGAAGCCCCCTTGCCATTTGTGCAGTTGTCAGAAGGCGCTGCATCTGCTTAAGAGTTTGTTGTCTAAGATGATCTGCCTAGAAATAATCAACCAAAATCGGAGCTTCTTAGCACATAATGTGAAAAGGGCTAGGTAGCAATATAGTATCATTCATGTGTAAGCTCAGCACAAACCTGTCGAATAAAGGACTCTATTGTTCCAAGCTTCCCTAAAGCTAATGCCATCTGATTCAAGTACGTAGACATGCTGCTATCAGGTGAATCTATTGGACCCCAAGCTAATGTTTCTGCAAGACTCTGTCGCAAGTTCTCCATGCCCTGAGTCAAAGCATCTTCAGCCTGTTGTGAGGACTGTTGCAGATTATAAATGCCCATGATTTGCTGCTCTGTCAAAGGTTCAATTTGGGGAAGTAAGACCTGCAAAGCGTTTTAAATATAAGATAAGAACTGAAAGCTCAGACTATATTTTATCATTTGTAATCCTTTTTCACCTTCAAAATTTCCGAGGGCCGAAATCCTCCCATCCACATAAAGCACCTCTCAGCTGGACTTTTCCACATTCCTGAGAGGAGGTGAAATACATCTGCTTTTACTGCTACACCTTTTATGTGGAAAATCTCATCGTAATGGGACATCATGTTTTCGACTAGGATGTGCAAATCGTTATCGTTTAAGTTTGCTCTCATGGCTGTCCACAAATCACCCATACGACAGTTCTTTTCCTCAAGCCATCGTGCATATTCCATATTGAATGCTGCGGCACCTGAAAGAGATAATTATCAAAATTCTCCTCCTAATTCTCTTGTACATTGGCTTCTAAGTAACTTCAAGCTTTTGTGTATTTAAAAAATTTATAAGAATAAAATTCAGGCACACATTTTAGGATTTACGTAAGATCCTCTCCAATGAATAAAAATCCTGAAGAATGTTCATACCTTGTTCCTAAAATCATACGATTTATGCCAAGTCATGCCAAATATTTTATAATCTGATAGCAGCTAGTTTATTCAATGTGACTGCTAAGTCAATTTAGCTTTACCTATGTGCTAATGTTTAGTGCGATAGTGTTATCTAGACAGGAGAGCATACTACTGGTTTCTACTTTCACAAAATACATCAATGACTGAAATTCGAAGTATGCAAATGGTTATCCAAATTTCATTTTTAAGATAGAATAGTGATTGAAAATGTTTCTTTTCTTTTTGCATATTGAAATTGATACAATCAAATACAACGAATATGTAGAACAGAAACAGTACAGAGTAAAAATTGGTTGCGAATCTGAACGGAAAAGAGTAGATAAAAAATTGGTTGGAGTCTGCAGTACCTAATCAACATCCATTGGCTTCAAGGCATTTTATTAATCTTGAACATATTTTTATTTCTACATAAATATTATATTTCGTTTTAAGGACTAAACATGTCATATCACTTATTTCATCCAAGTTTGCATTTCAGTTGGATTACTTGCAAGAAGCAGATTTTATGCTTATAATTTGACATTTTCCACTCTGTACGAGCAAAAGCTGAAATGGACCTTTCGGCAATGACTCTTAAACATGCTTTCGTACAAGGACAAGGATCATCATTGAAGACAACTTAAGTCCGAAAAGCTGTGGTAGGAAGCCAACAAACGACCCAAGGAAGCAATAGTACATGCCAATGACTGAGAGTAGGATACATCAGGCTTAGGCTGTTAGTATCCATATCACAAGACAAAACTTTCATAACATGAAACTATCTTAGCACTTATTTAGTTCTTCCAAAATAACCTGCACCAGAGAAAGTCATATAAATTAAGAAGCTAAAGCGTGAACCACAGTAGTCTGTAAGCATAAACTTTTCAGTTACAAAGGAGTCACATCCTAATCATTCACTTTATCTGAATTTTCTACCTGAATTTTCTTCTTAGCTGCTTCTACAATCTACATTTCTCTACAACTCAGCACTCTGCCATCTCCTGATAGAAACCACTAACAATAGCAGTATCCAAAGCAACAGAACAAGCAGCCCCTTCTCTGCTTCATCACTGTTAACTGCTCACACTAATATTTTCTGCTTTGCTGTATTCTGGAGCTAATGAGCATTTACAAGGATGCTTCTGGTTTTTGTTTTCTTCAAAACAACAACTAGCCTATAACCTGTGAATCAGTTTTATAGCCAGTTTTCAATGATAAGTGTCTGGTAAATGTTGATACATGTTCCTGGCAAATCCAAAGTGATTCCCTGCTTTGGAGACGTGCTGTTTGCCCAGAAATATGGAACCACTATTCCACAGGTGAGGGATACATCTTTTACAACCTAGCCAACATATATTTATGGCTTGCGAATGAGCTACAAATGCAACTTGATGCCCTCAAAGCAACCTTTTTTTTTGTGTGAAAATGATGCAATCAAGAAGCACTAGTTTCTTCGCGCTACGTTCATTCATGATGCAAAGCACCCATTACATGCCAAGACATGACATAAGAGAAAGCACTTTGTAAAGAGAAATCCTCTCACTTGGGAATCTCTATGTCTCGACAATCAAAAACCCTTCTAATTCCTATTCCGCTTCGAGCTTCGGTGGGTCTTAAGGACCAAAACTTGGCTTTCCTACTATGACCTTCCCACACAGGGCAACAATCCAATCCAAAGATACATTCTAGCCTAGGTGCAAAAAATTTCCCACATGTAAAACATTGATGGAATCTCATATTATGCACACCCGCCTAGCCATGCAATCCAAATTATCCATTGCTGAAGCTATAAGAATGTTAGCCTATGCATTCAAATGATTTGTGTCCTTGCATTCAAATGATTTGTTATACATGACATCAATGTTTGGGAGGTTGTATTGGTCATGATATGTGAACCATAAAAATCAGTCTCTCCATGGACTAGGGTGGCACTTCTGCAAACTAACCAACACATAGAGTTTGATGATGACTTGCGAAAGGAACTTGATGTTCTCAAAGTTCTTCAGCTCCTCTTCAACAAAATATGTATGAGAATACCTTTCGAGTGGCAAATAGGGCAGCTATACTCAGTTTCAACTGGTTTGACCACACCTGTACAGGTTTGAGTATAGTTCACCAGACTTAGGCAGAGTTGATTAGAATTAATTAAGACTGATTTGAGTAGACTAACAACTACCCTTCCAGAAACTCAATGAATCTGATAAGTTTCAATGAAGCGAGAAAAAAATTATGAGATTTGTTTCAAATGTAAAGTTATACAAGCTGAGCACTTTTCACCACTTTCTTCTTGATGAAATTGAAGAAGTCCACAAATCTTCATGCTGACGTCCACTATTCTTGAGTAGGAATTTGGATGAAAATAGAAGCAGCCAAACCATGCTCTAATACTGAATTGTAAAAAGTTAGAAAGAGCATGTACCAAAATTCACTCACAGTAATTTGAAAAGCTGATGTAAAAACTGAAAAAACCATCTAGTTCACAATCGCATCCAAAAAGACTCCAAGAAGAAGATGCTTTTGCCAAACTTGAAGCATGACAAATAAACCACTCAAGGAGAATATATATCTATAATTGAGTCAAGGGTCTAAAAAATGATGAAAAATAATGCAAATAGTAAAGCAGAAAGCTAAGAAATTGATGCCTCAACTTTTGAGGCAAAAAAGGTAGGTGCCCACATTTTTTGAATATAAATTTGCTTTTAAAATTGAAAAATCTACTTTTCACACTAAAAAATCTGCTCTTAACATAAAAAATCCCAATTTGTCTAAAATTTATAAAGATCTACATCTAGCCCAAGATCACACCCAAGAAGACTCCACCCTTGCCAAAAGTCTCTTGATTTACAAAACTTGGAAGTGTTGGAAATAAGCCACTAAAAGACTATATGTATATATGGTTAAGCCAAGGGCTTAAAAATCTGAAAAATAAAACAAAAAACTAAAAATATGTGCCTCAACTTTTGGAGGATATGTCAAAGTTTCCTAAGTAATTATTGGGTTGATGAAGAATTTACTCTTTATGCAAAATAAAAATTACGCTCAACATTAAAACCCTAATTTATTTGAAATTTAGCACCTAGGGTTTATGAAGGAGAATGTGATGAAACTTTGGAAAAATAAATGCATTAAAAGTTGCACGGATTGATATGGTTGACTTTGACTTTCTACTAATCATTGACCTACCCCTTTGACCAGATTTGACCTTAATTTTTGACTCAATAATATCATCGTTGCTCAAGTACGATCCGTACGACAGGTACAGTACGTAAAAGTACCATAGTAGGTACGTACTAATCTTTAGGTATGAATCCGTAGGGTATTAGTACCTTTTTTTTTTCATTTTTTCATGTATATGGGAGTGTATACATATAAAGAGTATTTTTTTCCATGAATATGCATAATATTGTATATATGCATGAAGATTATTGTTCTCTAACTAGTATGGTTGCAAAACCAATGTATTTTCTTAATAAATTCAAGTCAAAATGGAAAATAAAACATATGTAGTTTTTTGGTATGAATACGTACTCGTACACACGGTAAGAGAGGTATGTACGAATCTATTCGTACCAGTACGAATAACAACTATGAATAATATTTATCTAATAATGTCCAAAGTCTGTTTCACAAATAATTGGACACTCCCTTGGAGTCTATGCCAAGAGTTGAGCACTTCATCATTCATATACATTGATTTGTTCGAAAACCTAAATTCGGATGAACACATGAATGGTCCCAAAATTGATTTTTACCAATAATATGACCTTCTAATTTGCCATTCGAAAGCTAGTCTTGGAAATCACGACAAAAACCCCGCTCGATTTTTCGGGATAATTTACAAAATATTTATTTTTTGTATTTTTTATAGTATTTTGATATTTTGATCATAATATACTAAAAATATATTCCTTTTGGTTGGAAAAATTATTGATATATTTCGGTAGTGATCTATGTGAACACACTTCGGACCATCGGGGCACTTTTTTCCCTATTTAGGAGATTTTTTTTTCCGAGCTTGTATATACTCCTATAACCCTAAAGGGTTACTTATCTTTGTACATTCACTTGGTAATTCATTCAGTGTTGTTTTGTGCTCTAAGATTATTCTTCTTCCTTCTGTTGTTCGTGTGCTTTGATAGACCTCAAATTCCAACAATCGATATGAGAGCAAGTCTCCGCCTCATCTAGGGCGTCATCAACACCCCTCCGGTCACAATCTCAGAATCGCATGAAAATTGGTGAGCATACTCAAGGCGATTAGGAGTTCAAAACAGTTTCTCTCTTTGGCATTCAAAATTTTCATCTCAGCTCGTTTCGGCTTCCGAATGACTATGACATTGCCTGTGCATTCAATTTCTTCCTTTTGTGCCAAACATATATACAAGTTTCGGTTTGCCATTACAAGAAACTCGAAGTCTGCTATAGGTTTAGCACAACTCGACAAGATGATTCTATTCAACTTTTTGAGATACAATTATTTTTCTACATCAGGGTATTTAATCAGTGGCCATGGCTAAAAGCAATGAGCTATTCCGTATGTTGGCTGTTGAGGATAGATTGGATAGTACTAAGTACCCATTGTGGGCATATATGCTGCATCGTGTATTGGTAGCAAAAAGACTCTGGAATATTGTGCATGGTGTTGAAAAATGTTCTACTACACTTTCAAATATAGTTATTGACGGTGATGGAGATTGCATTGAAGATGATGATCTTCAAATTCCTGTTCATGATTCGGTTCTTTCTCCACCTATTGCACAACAGCTTTGTTGGTACGGAAGGGATTCTCAGGAACATGCATTGATAGCTTCGTCTGTCAAATGTGCCATTATCCCTCACATTCACTCTTGCATAATAGCAAAGGATGCTTTGGATACACTTACCACTTTATATGAGGCAAGAAATGAGGCCCATGTTACTTACCTCCGAGAACAGTTGGAGAGTGAGCATATGAATGAAGGAGACTCTATGGACAATTTTTTGACAAAGATCAAAGATTTGAAGGAGAAGTTGATTTTTCTCTTGATGAAGTCTTGCCAGATAGTTCACTTGTGCAAACTTTGCTTAATGGTATTCCAAATTCATATCAGAGTTCTGCTTCTACTCTTCCATTGATGATAAAAGGTAGTCCTAATGCCTTAACATTTTTGGATTTAGTCTCTGTTTTGTTGTAGGGAGATTAGTCAAGACAAAACAGGTCCATTATGCATATTGCAAATCAATCTTTCCTAGCCAGTAAGAAGGGCAAAGGTAAATGGAGCTCATCTACTAATAAGCAAAAATCTACTAATGCTTCAGAGTCGAAGAAGGAAGACAAAGACGAGAAGAAAACAGAAAAGCAAAAATAGTTTTGCAAATACTATAAAGAGTTGTCCAAAACTGGCTACAAAAGAGGCAAAAAGAAAGCGAATGGAATGGTTGTTGCAAAGGCCTCTACACCTACAATAGGGTCTGCTAATCTTGTTTAGAATGAACAGATTCTGCTAAAACAAAGTTTGTTAATCTTGTTGCAAAGGCCTCTACAGCTAAAACATAGTATGCTAATCTTGTTTAGAATGAAGAATATGCCTTTACTATTGTATGGACCTATGACCCATCTTCTCATGAGTAGTGTATGTCTGCAGTAGACCCATATGTTTGGTACTTTGATAGTGGGTAAACCAAACATATTACCTTTGAACGTAGTTCCTTCAGTTCACTTGAGCCTTCCCCTATAGGGAAAACTGTCACATGTGCTAACAACTCCTCTTATCCCATAATGGGAGTTGGTAAGATCATTTTGACTACTACTGATGGTAGTTCTTTCACATTGTCAGATGCTTTGCATGTATGAGGGATCGAGAGAAATCTGTTGTCAGTTTCAACATTCGCCAAGATTGGCTTGTTGTCAAATTCGTTAATGACAGATGTTGTTCATGATCTCTCAAATGGCAATGTTATTATTGCTTCTCTCATTTTATGATGTGGGGTGTATAAGATCATAGAATATGCAAAATGTGTGATTGATTCAGCATGTGTAGTTCAAGATTCTGAGGTTATCTCAAATGCAAAGCGTTCTAATACATGCTTTGTTCATTTGAATTTTGCTAGTTTGCTATGACTCCAAAAATTTGAAATGGTGTCCTCTCTACCCAAACTTGAGGCACCTTGTGAATATGTATATGAAGGCTCTATTTTGAGCAAAATGAAGCATTTACCCTTCCCAAAAGATGGTTCACTTCGAGCTTCTCATGAAAATTGTAGCTTGTTCATAGTGATGTATGTGGTCTTGTGGAGACACCTTCTTTTGGGAACTACCTTTACTTTGTGACTTTTATTGATGATTTCTTAGGCATGCATGGGTATATCCACTAAAAGCAAAGTCTGAAGTATTTATGTGCTTCAAACAGTTTCTCATTATGGCTGAAAATCTGTCGGCATGTAAATTGGGAACCCTTCATTCTGATCGGGGAGGGGGGGGATACATGTCTTCTCATTTTAATGCATTTCTGGCTGAGTGGGATAAAACATCCGTATAGAGTGCCGTACACATCTCAACGAAATGGAGTTGCTTAAAGAAAGAACATGTCTCTCATGGAGATGGTGAGGTGTATGGACAAAAGTTAGGCTTAACCACATAACTTTTGGCTTGAGATCGTTATGTGTGCAGCAGAGCAAATGTACTTAACAAGTGTCCCACCAAAGCACTGCAATCTATCACTCCATATGAGGCTTTCCATGATCGCAAGCCATCTGTTGCTCATCTCCACATCTTTGGTTGTCTGACATATGCATTAGTGCCTGAACAATAACGCAAGAAATTGGATGATATAGCACTGAAATGTATTTTCGTTGGATACAGTTCTGAAAGAAAAGGCTATTGTCTGTATCATCCAGAGACTACACAATTTTGGTTAGCCGTGATGTTGTTTTTATGGAAGATGGAATTACTTTCATGTACCAAGGAGACTTCAATTAGCTCTAGAGATATGTATGACATTTTGCTTCCTCTATTTTTAGGTGGACAGTCAAGCACCAGTCAAAATGAGATGATTTCTCAGCCTTTACAAGTTCCACATGATGATGCATATCATTCCATTTTTAATGCAGATTTACACGATGTACTTGTTGATGAGAGGGCTTATATAAAGGAGGCAAAAACTATGCTTAAATGGCTCGTGCAAACTTTGAGAGATAGCAAATTAGATGTACCTCTCGCATATCGTACTCGTTCAGGCTTTCAATGTGCTTCCTTTGCATCAGATTGCTATGCAATGGCTCCCTCTAGACTTTGTGATGAGAATGAGCGTGTTTCTTATGATGAAATGGAAAGCTCAGAAAATTGGATGGCTTCTATGCAATCAAAATATGCTATTATGAAGAATGGTACCTTGTCTTTATGTGATTTGCTTCCAGGAAAAAAGGCCATCGACATTGAATAGATATACAAGCGAAAATCTAAGCGTGATGGAAAAGTTGACAAGTAAAAAGATAGGCTTGTTGCACCACAAGTACACACACAAAAGATACTCCTTATATTTTTATCATTACAAGAGGAGGGGGTACTTAGTGCCAAATGGTATCCTTGAGGGAGAGGGTTAAAACCCCTTGGAAGGGCAATAAAACCCCTTGGTGAGGGAGCGTACAAAGGAAGGCATGACAATATGCCTATATATCCTTGGAGAATACAACATAGATAGTACAAGGAGGAGCACTTAGTGCTAAAAGTGATGCCAAAATGAATTCCAAAGATAAAAGAAGGATTGGAACCTTTGGGTGTTACACTAGAATCCCTTTACAGAAAGAGAGTGCAAAGAGCAATCCTTAGTGCTAGAAAGTGTACCAACTAGTGAAGGTTTGACCCTATGGAAACATAACTCTCTAATGATTACAATGAGTGCCCCGTGAAGTGATGAAATTAAAAATCAAATAGCTTTCACGAAGGGCAAAATAAATGGAGAGAGCCAAATGAAATGAGTTCATAACAAGAGTAGAGGAAATGAAATTGATCCATTAGCTTGTTCTCAAAGGTAGGTTCTGTTTGCGGCTTGTGTATAGCTAGTGGAAGACACTTTGTGCCTTCCTATGCCTTCCTTGTACAAGTAGTAAGCTCCTACTTTCATGGGTGCACACTAATCTCTTTCTCTTATCAAGAAGGTTGACTAATTTGTTGGACCAATGGCTCCAATAATTTGCTGGATTAATTTGTTAGTAAGTTTTGTTAGACAATTTACTGGTCTATCCTAGACGAAGACTTTGTGCATACAAGCTATTTAGCACAGCATCTTCTTGGTACAAGGCTCAAGCAATTTAGCATAACATCTTCTTGGTAAACAAACTATTCTACTCATCTTCTTACTTTCTTTGCCCTCTATTTGTAGACCTTTTATGCAATAGTACCATCAAAAGAGCTCTCAATTTGATCTTTGTCCAAGATCGGTCACCCTACTTGTGAGCCTTCGACTAATCGTCTCTGAAATTTGTAATGCCATTGTAATTTTGAGAGACTGTACATTTTAATCTTGATATGCATACTGAATTTCTGTTGCATTAAACAAAGTCAAGACACCCGAACCTTGTGCATAACCTCATTTCTGCAACATACGGACACCTCATCCTAAGGCAAGAAATCCCACCATTTTGGCTGATGGGGGTGTCCTGCTACCATTTGGAATAACCATACTTTCCCATTCACATGTCCTTGCTTGATGAATTAGCTTGAAAGATCCTCCAACATGTCCTTCCATTGCACCTCCATGGTGGCCTTGTCCTTGCAACTCCTTATGATTGTTTTCATAAGAATACCTTGTGTATGGGTAGAGAAGAGTACATCCCAAAGCAATAGGCCCATGCGGGCTGCCAAAGAAGAGTGATAGAGATAGGAGAATCTCCAAATTGGCACATCTGATTGCAGGGAATGAAAGAGAAGGTTTGAAGATGGGATATCCCGAAGAGAAACAAAGGATAGAAGTCCTCAATTGGGCACTCGAAGCTACTTATGTGCAGAGAATAAGATAATTGAGAGGGAATGTCAAAATTTTGTGTGGAAGGCTGCATATTCAGGAGGAGGAACTTGACAAATGGCTGCATACGGACTGAATAATCCCATAGGGATGGACAATGGTGCAAAGAAAGATATAAAGGCACTTCTAGTGCATTCTTCATTCATCAAGCCAGAAGAGAGCATTAGGACTCTCTCACGACAATGCCATGGCCTTCAGGAGATGCCATTCTACACATAGGAAAGCACCATTAGTGGGTACACATCACATGGGCTGTTATGTGATCTTGACAAATGCCCATAGGTGCATCTACATCTAAAAATGGTCTCTCCCCTTGTTGAAGGAGGTTCCACCCTCTCCAGGGACCTTTGATATCTTGAAACTTTTGCAAAATGCCGTTAGGAAAGAGATAGAACAACGTGAGACTTTGGGGCTTTCATCGACTTCTTCACGAAACCCAAGGACCTGATAACTCAACTTTGATACAAGTGTCAAAAACGAGCTAACACCTCCGAGAGAATGGCATACAACTCTCCACCTAATCGGCTATGATCTCCGGTGTTAAATGGATCTACTTTTTGCATGTGCAACCTCCACCATCGCATAACCAACCACTATTAGAGTCTAGTTATGTGATGTGTCCTAGTTATCTTAAGTCAAGTCTTAGTGAACTCGAGTTAACTCAAGTTAACTTGAATGGATGCTTTAAGAAGGCTTTAGACAAGTCTTTGGCAAAATGTTCTCCCCAATTCACTCGTGGGAATCGGACTCAAGATTTCCTCCTTCCCATCCATGGAGACCTAACATTTATCATAACGTTATCTTCACGTTATCCTTGGCCAAGATATTTTATAACACTTCAAGTCCTTCAAAGTTGTCTTCATAATTTTTCTTTCTCTTTTCTTTGGAGAAGTCTTCAAATAGTACACAATAGCTTTAATTAGGATCTATTGATCAAGGTCATCAAGCAATCATTCTTGATCATCTCATGTTAAACTCTTTGAACTTGAACATGAAATCCTCAAAATTGTCCCCTTGAACTTGAAATAGTTCTTGAAGCTTTGACTTCTAAATCCACTTATGTTGATCAGATCGTTTCTATTTGGAAGAATGTTCTGGAAGAATGTTCTTGAAGATATTGAAGAAAACTCCAATCCTTGCATATGATAATGGGGGCATGAACACAAACGATGGACCAAGGTTCTTAACAAAATTTCTCTATAGCTTAATGTCTTGAACTGTGCTATTCTTCTTCTTAGTGTGACCTAAAAACCATGTTTCACAAGTGGAAAGACTAACAAAACCTTGTGCATTAAATCTAGAACATAAAGAGCTTTTGAAAGTTAAAAGTAAGACCACAAACTCCAAAGTCAATGAAGCTTAATTGGCGATATTTTTTGTATAAGAAATAAGTTGTACTAGAGCATTAAGAGACAAAGTAATAAAAATATTTTCTTGGTAAGTGGCATGAAAGGATCTTCCACTAGCAAACATTGGAAATCCAATCTTCTTCAATGTCTCTAGACTTTGTTATAGTTATAAATGCATAATCTAAAGTGTAGTCTTCTTAAACAACTTTGGCAACATCTTCTAAATCACCTTTTGAAGTACTATCATTCTGACTATGTTATTCTATCATATTATCTATGATTGTTGTCTTTCTACTTCTGGTCAAACCATTTGCAATAGAGCATGTAATTACCTTCTTTGAACTTGATTTGTGACTTAAATTTGATGTCAAATTTATCATTGAATTTGACTTCTAGAAAACAAAGAAAACTCTAGATTAAATATTAAAGCCATATTCTTTTGATTTTTCTTTTTTTAAAAGTCTTTGAAGGTGTGCAAAAGTCACATATTCTCGATTTCCTCTCCTTGAAAAAAGTAATGGAAAGACAAGCACATATTGGGCAAAGAATTATGTGTATTACTCACAAACAAGTCATTTTCAATCATCTCATCATTGCTCCACAACTATCCTCAAATATCTGGAATCTAAGTAATCCTTCACACTTAGATCTTTTTCTACCTTGAAAGTGTTCAGTTGTCTTTTTAGAAGCTAAATCCTATTTATATTTTGAGTTTGAAACAACCTTTCTAGTATATCTCAAGCTTCCTTAGAAGTTCTAGAAGATCTTATAAGAGGGATGACTCATCTGACGATTGAAAGTGAAATAAATGCTAATGCTTGAGCATCTTTTTGTGTTCAAGTGTCTAGACAAGTTGAGTTGGATTTTGAGTTTGTGGCATTATAATTTATTGGTTCTCAAAAAAGCAAATGATAAGCAGATTGGAATAGACAAATCTGAGAATCTCTTCTTCTTTCATTTGTGGAAAGACCAACACCAAGTCTTTCATTAACTCCAATACAAAATCTCACAAATCTTTGTTAACTAGAAGTTTTTTTATAATAAAGCTCCATATAAGGCTATTAGCAAAGCCTCCAAGCTTATCCACTTGATTCTGGATAGGGATTCCACGCATGTTGCTTGGATGTCTGGTTTGCTATATGGTGAATAAATGCTATGTAAAATAAAGAATTCAAGCACAAACCAAGAGTACAAACAGACAAATACTTAAAAGTTAAGCCTGTGCTCAAAGAAAATTAATCACAAAAGAATCATTGGACAAAAGTTATGCACAGTGGGAAATCACAATTCATAGATTGATAAATATGTAATTTAAGTGTACAAATGGACACAAACTCTGGTGCAAAAAGCACATAAGAGCAATTGCGAACTAATGCTCAAACAAACACAAAAAGAAAAGCAGTAACTGTGCACAATAAAGATTATTGACAATTACACAGCTCTATACAAGAAAACATTAACAGATTGATGGACGTGAGCAAGTGGGTTCATGCCTAGTTTGTGTTCAGCAATATACAAACATTTCTATGAAGTTCTCAGAGCAACTTCAAAGCAGTATACTTTCAGATATAGTATTGCTTTGCATTATACTTTTTCCACATAATTTGAAATTTGGAGTTGGCCATCGTCACATTATACTACCAAATTTCTTTTTTTTTTCCTCAATAGACTCATAGTTCAAAAAATATTATCATTCATATTATATATTTCGTTCTTATCTTTATTTGGCTGAGAACTGCAAGTGAGCAAGTTATCGCTCTTAATATAAGTAGTTAGAAATGCTGTTTTGGAATCAGATATAAAATTCCTGTTGGTTCCTGAACCATTTGATCTATTACGCAGGGGAAAATTTTCTTTTTAAATTTTAAGGAAATACATTGCCATTCTTGTAGAAGGTACATCTCAGATTAAATGTCTTCGAGGAGTTCATGCACAGATGCAGAGTGTTGTATGACCAGTTTCATAGCTTTGATCTAACTTTTCATTCGAATTTGATTTTATGTTCCTATTCATCACATCCCATGTTATTAGGTAAGATGAAAATGGAGAAGTTTGGTTGATGGATGTCAGCAACTGTAGAGATACTGTCAACTTTTTTGTAACCACTGCTTTTTTTCTTTAGTTTGGGCACCTTTCCTCCCAAACTACCCTTTTGAATGGGGATTCAAAAATGACAGACAGCTGCAACCAAAATATTAGAAAGGGCAAAATACATGCACAATAACTGCCACAGAACCAATAATAGTAGAACTAGAAATTTAATTACACATGAAAGATTACAGCCATTGTATGTTCATGTATTCAGTTGTATCATGAATGCAATGTTTGATGAATTGCATACTTAGAATTTTAGTGCATGCAAGACCTTAACACCTGACTCTAACCCTGAAATGGTCATTGTTGATCCCAGCTTATAATTAGGATGAAGGCACTTGCATGTTCTGAATATCTCAGCTCATGTATAAGATGATTGTAGATTTGTAATTTATATAGATACTTGGGACACTCGAATTTTCACCACATCAAAGCCACAATATAAAATTATTCTCATAAACATTGGCTCCTCCCTTCACCTTCCTCTTTTCTCTACTTTTAAAGGATGCATATTACTGAAAATGATGATTGAAAATTAAAATGATGCATCACACATGCTCTTTTCAATTGGAGTAAAAATTTTGTAGAGAAGGAACCTGTGGAATGTCCAGTGAACCCAGTTGTTGCTGTTGAAAAGTCACCATAACATGTCCCAAATAAAAGACCCCCTTGCTGCCAAAAACCTGTCAAAGTTAGCCAAAATGGAACTTGCAGATTCAAGCATTAAGTTCATAAAATGTGAAGTATACTTGATGACGTGCTCGCGTAAGTTCCTGTTCCATTTGATTTAATCTTATGCGGCTGGATTCAAGTTGTTGCACATAAGCCTGTGTGTACAAGAGACATATAAAATGAGCAAACACGTTTTTCCTTTTTCGTTTTTCTTTTTTTTTTGGTCCCCTTTTTTGTTTAACAGGCTTAAATTGTTTTAAATTTTTCTTTTCTTTTGTGGTCATCCCTTATGTTGGGGATCCATTTTCTTTTGAGTTTGTTGTCCTGTCGTACAAAGATCATCATACATCGAAATGATGGCTTGCTTTTATGGGTTTTGGTTCTCCTTCCTAGGGAATCTAAGGATTTCGTCTATAGAGAGCTCCAAGGGCGCCATTTCCAAAGTTTGTGGTGGAACTTCATTTATGTTGTAGTGGTTTTATGACAGATGATCTCATAAGCTGCAGCCTATTTGTTTCAGCTATGGGAGAAATTCATACTAGCAATGATGCACTCTTTTTGCCCTTTTTGTTTTTCTCGGTCACTGGGTGAACTCCTTTTTACACCATTTATGCAGCTTCTGATTTTTCCAGATCATGAATGCATTCTGTTCGAATTGACGCTTATCATGCTTTAATGGAAAGTCTAATGCTTCTAAATCGTAAATTTTCTTTATCGTTATTCGATTCTCCCCTTATTTTCATGGACATCTATTAATGTGACTTACCATCACAGTGTTTGTGACGTTCAGTAATTATGAAAGTGTATGATGTGAATAGTCATGTCAATATATTTCCTCATCATTCACCTTTTTCCGTAGCCGACTTTTTCGTGCAGCTTCACGATTTTGAGCTAAACGTCTGAGAATCTGTTTGAATCCATGTACAAAATTTTTTCAGTATGACTTTGTCATCGTAAACGATATTCAGCATCTCTCTCTCTCTCTCTCTCTCTCTCTCTCTCTCTCTCTCTCTGTGTGTGTGTGTGTGTGTGTGCGTGTGGGTTTGGGGGGGGGGGAGTAACCTGTTTGGCGTGCGTGCTCACGAACAGGTCGAAAACTGTGATGAGGTCACAACATTCTGCAGTGCAAGCAGGATCACGACACACATATGACCGACGCATAGACTTGACGAGACCTAGTCCTTCCGTACTGCGTCATCCTAAATCTAACCCTAGCTGTGGTCCTTCCAGCTGCTTCGATCTATCTAAGAGCTCCTCTTTCATCGAACAGTCACGCGGATTAGATTAGAATTTGGCTGCAGTTATGTGCTGATTCTTGCAAACAGTCGTAGGGTTCATCTGATGCAGAGAGCCAACCCTAACTTTACAGGTCCTCACATCAAGGTTGCTTGTGGGCTTCAGCAGGCAGTCATCCGTAAATCTGTAGCTCTCGCACAGAGATGATTAGGGTCTGTACAATTCAAGTATCCTGTCTCTACAAAGGAAGATGTTCCTCACTCCGAAGGGTAGCAGGTCTCTTTTTTTTATTATTTTTTTTAATAATTTTATAAAGAGGTTTAACCGGCGCCTACTCCCTCGACTTTCACTTTGAAGTACAACTGTACAGGTGAATGGACATACCCATGGGAACCCCTTTGTCCCACAAAGCAGGGGTTAGACAAGGTTACAACTGGCCAAAGCCATTACATGTCTAGTTCAAAGGTTGAACACATGACCTCTGCCTCTAGAGACTAGTGTCAAACCAATCCACCTACATGGACAAAGGGTAGTGTTTCCAAAGCTGACGAGAGCAATATTTATGGTCATCCATAAGAGGATGCTACATACAAGGAGATGAAGTCTTAGAGGAAGGAGATCAAATAATAATAATAATAATAATAATAATAATAATAATAATAATAATAATAATAATAATAATAATCATAATCATAATAAAGAAGAAGAGTGCAATAGTGGGCGTCACCATCAGAAGGGGCAGCTAATAAAGCTCCTATGTACACAGATCACAAGAATTTAGAGTATTTTATGACCACCCACAACCACAATAGAAAGCAATCTCGATGGAGTAACTTTCTAGCTCTGGTCAATTTTGTCATCACCTATCATCGAGGCAAGCAATGTTGGTCACATCCTTGTCAAGACGATCTTACCTTACACCAAAGAAAGGCAAAGAGGCTTTTGATCAACAAGAGAGTGTATTACTCAAACCTGAACATCTCCAGTTAGCAGCTATATCTTTAAGCCATCAAGAAGATTGAGCCTTGACCCATTTGATTGGTGAGACTCTACCACGCGGAGAATTTTTTTGTAACATCAAGCACAAAACTCAAGAAGGAAAAGTTCATTAAGTAAATGAGTTCTAGGAAAACAATGGATTACTATTCTATAACATCCTATTGTATGTCCCTCAAGGAAAGACCAAGATCCAAGTACTTAAGCAATGTCATGATAACCTAGCAGCATGACATTTTGGAGTGAATAAAACAATAGAACTCCTCAACCTGGTTTTCCATAAAATCCATGAGAAGTTTGGAGTAGAACTCTTATTCTCGAATATTTTTTTGTTTCTAAGCATCCAGATATCTATAGGAGTAAAAAGATCCATTTCTTTCTGCCCATTTGTCACCTGAGCCAAACAACAGGAGGGTGTTGCTGAACTTAGAGGGTCTCATATCCCAGATAGGAAACAAAAAGAGATTACTCCACCATCTTTGAATGGAAAAGCATGACCAAAATACATGATGCATGTTTTCATCACGAGAAGTGCAAAGCAGACAACAGCCACCTTGCAACCCATGCTTAGAGAGAAATGCCCCTAGAGTGAAATGACGTACCAAAATCCTCCACATGAAGATTTTCATCCTCAAGGAAAAGGATGATTCTCAAATGGCCGAAAATCTGGCACGCCACTAGGAGGAGGTTTTGTTAAGCTTCCATGTTGCACTGAAGAGCAATATCATAAGAAGCTAGAAGTGAATGATAGTATGTATTAGCTTTCTCAATCCACCATCTAGTGTGCTTGGCTAGGAGCCAATCACGCAAGGGATCAGACACATCAATGGAAAGGGGAACTTGATACCATTGTAGAAAGAGAACTATTTGAATCCATTTGGATCGATAAGCTGACCCCACTGCATATGTTATACGGACAACAGGGAAAGATAGAAGTTCCCACTTGGAGTCATAGTAGTTTGCAATAGAATCAATCCCTTTGTTATTGAAATATCGTGCTTCCGCACCTAAAGAGTAGACCAGGGGTGGATATGATAGAAATGATCAATATGGAGACAACGATGCAAAAGCGTTTCCTACATTATGTTACCTTCCATTCTATTTCAACTAACATGCAGCCTGCTTAAAGCTTTGGAGCAGAACATTTAGCGTAACCGGGGAAGTCCACAATGGAGCATCAGAAAAGAACTCGTTCCATACATCCAATTTCCAATTTCCTTTCTAAAGCACCACTGCATTTTCCATAAACCTCCAAAAAAATTCGGTCCATACAGGTTTATAAGAGGAGGTAATACACATCATGATAAATGCTACCCGTCTCCCCATTATGTGAGAATGAAGATGCGAAATTCCAGGGCCACCTCTGAACTTGGGCTGACACACATAGTTCCAAGCTGAAACCACCAATGCATGGCTATGTTTTTTATTCCACAAAAAGCTCTTTATCAAGTCATCAAAGACATGAAGATTGGAGTTCTTCCAGTCCAATAGCAATAAGTAATACATAACGTAAGGTTGCAAAAATGCTTTTACTATCCTTATCCTCACATGTAATCGCCACTGCGATGCACGCCACAACTCCGTTTTAGACTTGATTTTACATAATATCCAACATATCTTATCTTTAGTGGAAACATTTATACACCATGGATATCCCAAATGTTGAAAGACAATACCTCTCTCAATTTTAGGACCTTGCCAACAAAGGGATTCGAAGTGTTGTGTCGAGACATTAATAAGCGCTGATTTTCTCATATTAATATGGAGAGAAGATGCCTCCGAGAAAGAATCCAAACAGGCAAGAATGTTTTGGATATTTATCCCATCCTCTTTTGCAAAAATAAAAGTGTCATCTTTATATCCAACTGCAATATGAGGAGTCCCAAACAAGACACCATGAATATGATTTGAGTTTATTTTAGCCTCCAACAAATAAAACATTGGTGTGGAGGATATTGCTTACCCACCACTTCCTAATATGAGGTAACAACATGCTCCATCATCATCTGGGGTAAGAGAATGTTATCATAAGTCGATCTTTTATGAATGAATCCAATATGAGAGGGATGCACCACATTATGGATAATCGGTTTGAGCCTTGAAGCAAAAATTTTGGCAAATATTTTATAAATAATATTCATCATTATAATGGGCCTCCAATCTCCAATCCTCTTAGGGACATCCAACTTGGGAAGGAGTTTGATTTTCCCCTATTTGAATGAGTAAGGCATCTTTTGATTACTCCATATTTCGTTGCAAACGTCTAGAATTAATGTTTTTAGGGAGACAAAATGCCACCACAAACTCTTTGATGAGACCATCCAGTCTTGGCACTTTTCCATTCTTAAGAGAGCGAAGAGCCATGAAAACTTCCTCTTCAATTATAAACTTTTCACAAGTAGTAGCCGTTCGCGAATTAAACTGCCATCGGAGTATAAGCAAGGGACTCCTGAAGCAAAGTGAACCATGCATCAACAGATATACATGAGGCAGCAAACAGGCTTCCGAAGTGTTTTGTGCAAGCATGACCTACCCATCACAAAGGGTTTGCCTCTCAATCTCAAGTAGCGATATAGTATTGTGAGCATGTTTAGCATGCAAAACAGCAAAAAAACATTTGGAATTAGCATGAAGATCGTTCACTTCTGTACACCTAGCTAAGACTTCAGAAGTCTCAATAGCGTTGTTTTCAGTTAAGTGCAAACACTGAATCGTTCCTATAGGCCAAGGAAAATGCATGCTATACTGCCACTTTTATTGTTGTTTTTCCTTACCCATGTTGAAATGCAATCAGGCTGATGCCCAAAGGTATGCAATTCACAGAACCGGGAGCAGCTAGTCAAATAAAACCCCTCCTTCTCAAGGTTTCAAACATGGCTTATATGACCACACGAGTTATGCCAGACCAGAGAGCATTGTGGTTAACTTCTTCTGGAGAGGAGGAACATGGTGCATATGGACAGATGCAGAGAAGCTTCACCTACCACATATCAACATAGTCATGAGAACAATGCAAATCATGAAAAATTTCTACCAAAACCATAGTACAAGGCATTGACCCAAAATGTAATATTCGCAATCCTCCATCAGGATTAGCATTGAAGATCTCTTCTCCATCATGATAATACCGTATGAAGGAGCACATGATTGCAAGACTACACCCATTCGGGAATAATCTGCGTACAGTATAACCTCAGACTTCAAGGACTCTTCCCCATCTTAGCAATGGCTGAGACATCCTGTCCATGCAATATACCTGTATAAGACCAACGTTTTTTGTCCAGGAGGTACATCTCTCCTGATAGTGCTCGTATGACCAATATATTGATCATTACTACCTTTGTAAGGATGCTCAGCAGGGTCCATAGCAATACTATGTACTTTAGGTCGGTAGCCATGCTCACTCTATACTTGTGGTATGCATTTCCTACCTTCAAAATAGGCTTTTCAGTCCCACCTCTCGCTGGCAACTTGGCCCATCATATCACGGCATTAAGAAAGTTGGCCGTCGAATTCAGCCTCCAAAAGTTCACAAGACTCCGAGACTTCCTCCCCTTTTGTAGTAGAGAATTGAACCACATATTTTTTCCACTGCAAACATTACCATCTAGTCCACCAAAAGCAGTGATATGCTGAAGGTGGCTTATTTCATTGCTGAAGGAAGGCTGCTTCATATTTGATCTCGCTAATGTCAAAACATCTTTTGTGCCCTGCTGTGGATAGGCCGCAACAGAAGAAGGCAATGATGCTCCGAATATAAACTACCAGCTTGGCAGAGTTGCATCATTATCCAGCGTGCCATAGACTTCAATGGAGGTAGGGAAGGATGTATAAAGTCTCCAGATGATCAAGCAGCGAGGAAAAAACAATCGACTGTTGATCCTGCCAAGTTTGGGCAGATCGAGCTGTAGGGCATGGACATAGAAATCTCGGAAAGCACTTCACTTTGCGCTCAATTAGGCTGATCGCTGCCTGCTACAGTCACCTCCATCTCTGCAAAAGCCTCCCCCGGGCTCCACAGTTGAAGGACCCATGAGTCCTCGCGATCTTGTTGACTCCTCACCTTTCGAGTCTTCACTACATTCCCTTACTAAGGCACACAAGATGCCCTCGCACTCAGGAGCCGTCCTCTCTCCTTCTTCACCTCTCGAAACAGCTCACACAGTGAGCTGAGGCGAGAGGGAAGGGAGGCGAGGGCCAAGAAAAAAATAGACAAAAAATTGATCACTCAACTCTCCAGAGGGAGTGTCAAGGTTGCATGCAAGGGGTTAAATACCCCCCCCCCCCCCCCCCCAATACGCCCCTGACACGTTCCTCCATTTATCTTTTCATTTAATGCAAACATGTTTACATATGTTACATGTGCTTCAAAGCAAAGGTCAAAGAGGCACATGTGTCGTAAAGCTTACAAACCAGGGAATAATCAAGGCCTGGATTCCACATGGGGTGGCCAAAGGATCCATAAGTGACTGGCACACAAGGGAACATTACATCCACATGAAAAGATAAATGGGCTCCTAAGATTAAATACATCTTCAGAATCTCTCATCAGAGGGGTAATACATAGCCTATAATAGGATCCAAACACAGGTGATACATCAAAATAGTGCACAAATATAGCCTTCTGTGGGCAAATCTAGAGGTTAACAAACACCAATAAGCATCACATAGTTGAGCGTAATCCCTCTCATGGAGCAACGTTGGTCATTAAAAAAATGATCCTCTCAACTTTGCCTTTAGCTTCCCTTAAAATATTTGCGAAATACTTTCCACAATCCCTAATCACATCTTGCATGCCTGCCACAAAAAATTCCGATTTCATACATGCCGAAGCCTTTAATGAGAGCGCTTCGTGAATCAGTTTCTCAACACTAGCCTTGAAGCAAAAATTTTGGCAAATATTTTATAAATAATATTCATCATTATTATGGGCCTCCAATCTCCAATCCTCTTAGGGACATCCAACTTGGGAAGGAGTTTGATTTTCCCCTATTTGAATGAGTAAGGCATCTTTTGATTACTCCATATTTCGTTGCAAACATGTAGAATTAATGTTTTTAGGGAGGGCCAAAATGCCACCACAAACTCTTTGATGAGACCATCCAGTCTTGGCACTTTTCCATTCTTAAGAGAGCGAAGAGCCATGAAAACTCCCTCTTCAATTATAAACTTTTCACAAGTAGTAGCCGTTCGCGAATTAAAGATCTGTGGAGTATAAGCAAGGACTCCTGAAGCAAAGTGAACCATGCATCAACAGATATACATGAGGCAGCAAACAGGCTTCCGAAGTGTTTTGTGCAAGCATGACCTATAGCATTCCCATCACAAAGGGTTTGCTCCTCAATCTCAAGTAGCGATATAGTATTGTGAGCATGTTTAGCATGCAAAAAAGCAAAAAAACATTTGGAATTAGCATGAAGATCGTTCACTTCTGTACACCTAGCTAGGACTTTAGAAGTCTGAATAGCATTGTTTTCAGTTAAGTGCAACACCAATAAGCATCACATGGTTGAGTGTAATCCCTCTCCTGGAGCAACGTTGGTCATTAAAAAAATGATCTGCTCAACTTTGCCTTTAGCTTCCCTTAAAATATTTGCGAAATACTTTCCACAATCCCTAATCACATCTTGCATGCCTGCCACAAAAATTTCCGATTTCATACATGCCGAAGCCTTTAATGAGAGCGCTTCGTGAATCAGTTTCTCAACACTAGCCTTGAAGCAAAAATTTTGGCAAATATTTTATAAATAATATTCATCATTATTATGGGCCTCCAATCTCCAATCCTCTTAGGGACATCCAACTTGGGAAGGAGTTTGATTTTCCCCTATTTGAATGAGTAAGGCATCTTTTGATTACTCCATATTTCGTTGCAAACGTCTAGAATTAATGTTTTTAGGGAGGGCCAAAATGCCACCACAAACTCTTTGATGAGACCATCCAGTCTTGGCACTTTTCCATTCTTAAGAGAGCGAAGAGCCATGAAAACTTCCTCTTCAATTATAAACTTTTCACAAGTAGTAGCCGTTCGCGAATTAAAGACCTGTGGAGTATAAGCAAGGGACTCGTGAAGCAAAGTGAACCATGCATCAACAGATATACATGAGGAAGCAAACAGGCTTCCGAAGTGTTTTGTGCAAGCATGACCTATAGCATTCCCATCACAAAGGGTTTGCCCCTCAATCTGAAGTAGCGATATAGTATTGTGAGCATGTTTAGCATGCAAAAAAGCAAAAAAACATTTGGAATTAGCATGAAGATCGTTCACTTCTGTACACCTAGCTAGGACTTTAGAAGTCTGAATAGCATTGTTTTCAATTAAGTGCAAACACCAATAACCATCACATGGTTGAGTGTAATCCCTCTCCTGGAGCAACGTTGGTCATTAAAAAAATGATCCGCTCAACTTTGCCTTTAGCTTCCCTTAAAATATTTGCGAAATACTTTCCACAATCCCTAATCACATCTTGCATGCCTGCCATATACCCCCCAATGCATCCCCATAAATCTTTGCAATTTAGGAAATCCAAATTTTCTCTCCAAATAGTACTATCCTACAAAGAAATGAGAGAGAAAGCAGTTGTGCAATCTACATCAGCATCTGCCATGTTAAAATCACCACACATTAGAATACGAGCGTCAGTCCATACATGGAGTTGTGCACAAGAATGAATAACATGTAGCATATTCTTCGAGATCATAACTCTTTCCATCGGAGAATTAGGAGTTTTCCCC